>APFE031704469.1:0-14026 GCA_000404065.3 Pinus taeda | reverse complement strand
GTTTCAATGTTAAATATAGACTTCGCCTTACATTTTTAGAATATTATCTCTCCGCTCGCACATTTTCCAATTACAAACAATTTCATACCTAGACTTCAAGAAAAAATTTCTTACTTTACTAACCATGTGTGACACCCACTTTGTTTCACATATATATTTCCAAATGAAGTAGGTTAAAAAATTTATGCGGAAAAATCGAGACAAACCAGTTAAAAACAAATTAGATGCATTTTAGTATGAGAAAATATGAGAACAGTTGTGTGCTTCTTTATAATAATATTAGGATTGAATATAATTGGAATTAACAAACTGCAATAATGTTATTTTGTTGTTTGCTAATATAGATTTTTCTTGCAAAAATCTTAATTAAGGAGAAATTGCAAACATGCATGAAAATGTACTTACTATTTATTGATAGATGTGTAAATTTGTAGCAATCCTGATTTAAGAAGGGAGTTACAAAGTAAATGTCTCCGACAACAAACACAAGCATCAAAGCGGAATAAATCACTATTTAGTTCTTCTAAATAAATGAAGAACGTTACACAGAGTTTGACCCTTCATAACATATTTGATTCAAGCATTTTCCAACACTAATCTCAACAAATTGAGTCCAAACACATATACCGTAATCTTTATTCGATTCCACCGAATATATGTTGTAAAATAGGTGCTTGTGCCTCCCTCAACACATCAAAAAAGGGTTGTATTTCCGAGGAAAAACTAATCAAGCAATTAGTACAGTTGCGTGAGTATGCACAAGAAGAGAATGGCCAATCTCTCCAAGATAGATCTGATCGCAAGGGCTAAAAATAATACTGAGTATCTGTCACTAGATCCATCGTAAAATAATTTTATTAAAATATTAGTTCAACTACGTGGAGAGGGGAATGTTTTGTGAGGGGAATGGCCTGGTTAGCTTAAGCATGGGACAACCATTTAAATATTTTGACTAATTGGATTATATTCAAGAAATTCTTTAGCATTTTCCAAGGTTCTATTTTTTTTATTATCAATAAACACATTATATATATTCGAGTGAAAATATGTTAGGTTCTATTGGGTTTTATTGCATTTATCTCATGGTTTTTTTGAAATATGTGATCTAATCAATCTGTCATTTGAATGATCAGATAGTCGTTTTTCCTATACTCAACAAACTCCTTTAGACCCTTCTTTCTATCAAAAGCATTAAGGCAACACATTTCCACAACCATAGCACAAATATAACGTCCCCTATATTCTAGTGAAATATATTTGAATATATAAATTCATTTATCCAACAGCATACACCATACCACAGGTCAATGAGAGATTAACATTAAAAAAAAAAATATCTACACAAGAACCCAATATTTTCAAAGCTCTAATGTAGATGATAAATTTCAATCTATGCATCAAGAAATAAAGAAGAAATGCCAAACCGAGAGAGTAGAAAAACGGGCAATTACACGATGCAAAGAAAAATATGAAAATTGCAATATATAAAAACACGGAAAAAATTTGGAAGGTTATCCAAGTTTTAGAGAGCATGAGGCATAGCCCATTCACATATAATACAAAGAAAGCGATTAAATTTGAGTATAGAAAGTAGTACACTATATCAGTGGTTGGTACCCTACATAAAAAATTGCAGATTAAAACAAAAATCCATAAGATCCACCTTTACAAGTGATGTCCCTCCCACCTTGTTTCAATTTCACCTAACATCAAATCATGTACCACATGTTCATGATTTACCACCAAAATGATGATATCCAAAGAACGCTGATACCATAAGTGGGAACAACTTCCAAAATACACAACCACTTTAGGACAAGCTACTAGCACTCATGGCATTAGACAAATAGGTAGCAAAGTCTATTGCAACGATATTTATATCAATAATAACATCTAGTCATATAGGATGAGAGCTTTGAACACCCTCAAAAATGGATATGGTATAAACATTCAACTTTGTAACCTCATAAAACATAAGAAGGGAAAATAAGAGTCGGAATCTATAACACATATTCCCTCTCATATCAATAGCAGCCTAGAAGAGAGGAAACATTTCGAGTTAAATGTGAAGAATATCAATAAATCAACTTGTTTTAGGCAAATGTCAAAGCCTAAGGTCATTTGAGCAATTGAAGTGTGGAGTATTCATTATCTAAGGAACTTGGTTATGGGTTTTCTGGTAAAGTCCTCCGAATAGGTGGACTAGAGAAAGCTAGAATAACAGATCGAATTTGAACTACCTGTGTAGTTTGGAGTGCAGAAGACACCAAATTGGCATCATTTCTAAACAAATATGAATGAGGCCTTCAACATGGAGGGGCTAAGAAAAATGGTAATGATGTCCTTATTGTCACAGGTCCAACCATTGCTGAAGGAGACCCATAGTATCTAGGTGCTCAAAAGGATGACCCAGGTTGAGGAATAGTTTTTGACATCCATTTTTGTTGCCTCTCTTGTTGGTGCTGCCTATGCAAACCCCAACATATCATTGAATTAGACGAGGGTGGAAAATTTGTAGAAGCAAATGTTGTAACCCACTCTTATATGTTGGAAATGCCTAATGAAGGAATATTGTTACCCTTGGGATATCACCTTTCATCCATTCCTCTTCATCCCTCTCATGTTGTTTAGATGGGGTGGGAACTTGCTAAGATACTCTTCTATGTACAATTCTATCATTTTCACCACCTCTGTTTGCTACAATAACTTCCCTATACATTGCTAATGGAAATGGCTCATGCAGAGAGATCCCAACACAATCACCAATAAGAAATATATTAACTGCAATAGTGTCCCTTAAGAGGGATAAGAATGAAGGTGAATCATAAAGAGAGCCCGCTATATTCCTTTGCAGAAAAATATACATAATTAGGGGGGGAGGATCCTAGACCTAGACGATGGCAGAGTAGGACGATGCAATTGCTGTTGACAATGATGATTGTGCTAGAACTCAAGCTGGAAAAACCTTATGCGGGAAAATCATAAGAAACCCATTGTGATGCTCCTACAACCCAGGTTTCATAATGTTGGTGTTCAACATAATGGATTATACTCTGTCTCTCTGGGTGAGCATATTTCTCTTGGATGTTGAGATTTTTTGTTTCAGTTGTTGGGCCAATGTTATCTCCTTGGACATATGTTGTGAAAATGCTTTGGCAATATTGATTTTCTCCTACTCATCATGACATTATCCCTTTGTTGGTGTCTGTGCGAAAAACCCAAGTTTTCATCCCATAAAACCAATAAAATTAGCATATATAAATTAGACATAGTAAAATATTTAGTAGCAAGGAAAAGAAACGTCTCTCAAACTTCACATAAAAACACAAGTCCGAACTACAATACCTATCATAAGAGAAATACACCTTAAACTATATATAAAATAGTAAAATTTTATGAAGCACTTACATTGTTTTAAACTTGACCAGGTAGTCATGGAAAAATTCTTCTTGGCATGTTTTTGTTCTTTCCTCATTCACTCATATATATTAACTAAACTAACTCCACTGTGCAAGTAAAATAGGAAAGATGGCCTAGACTAGACTGCACAGTAGTATACAGAGGCAATGTTGCTCCTGCTATCTTCGCTATCTCTTGCAACAAATTTTTGTATGCCCCATCTCATCCTATTTAAACCACACGCGCTGCCCATCAAAGGTAATAGATCATCCCAAAAATAGGTTTCAGAAAACAACCAAAACAAAAGCCATACCAAGATTCTTGTAGCAAGAGCTCAAGAAGGGCCTCTTAAGGAAGGAGTATTAAGTGCCACCTCTGCAACAACATCTTCAACATGTCTCAATGCATTATAGTAGTTTGGTCTCTCAAATACTTCTCCATTGAAATTAATAGTAGATTTGAATCTGGCTGAATGATTGGGCCCCTCCGTGATACAAGAGTACGTTTGCAAGATAGAGCAATATGGAAAAAGAGTTTTTGAGGAGCAAGAGGCCATTGTCTAACTCTATCACTCCACCCACTATGAAGACTCAATCAATCATAGACTTGTTTCTTATAAAGGAGAATCAAGCTAAACCTGTGAATTCAACCCCACCTTCAATTTCCAAACCAAACATGCAAATTCAACCCTACCTTCAATTTCCAAGAATTCCAAGGGTGTCATTCCTAAAAATCTAGGGCGATTGGAAGCAAACACTGCCTGTGTACATGGAAATTGAGGGCGATTGGAGAAAACCCTACCTACATTCGTGGAAATTGCAGACGATTGAGGCAAACCCCACCTAAGAACAAGTTGAATTTGGGGCATTGAATGTTTCGCTGGTTTATTTTTCATAGCTAAAATATAATAATTATTTATTTTTTAAATAACTTTTGGGCGAATTATAGAAAATGGGTGTAATATAAAAATTCTCCCTTCCAAAATATAAAACCCCTAAAATTTCACCCATGGGCTAAAATTCAGACCTAAAATTTTCTATGACCAGTGCCATCTTTCTCTTTTTTGGGGGGGAGTTTTTCTCTTCTGGTTTTTCTCTCTTTCTCTGCTTACTAGAATTTGTACATGGGTACCTAATGAAGCCTCGTTGTCGGGACCCATTTTTTGTTTCCTTTTTCTTTAGTTACTCCCTATGTTTCACTTAAAGGGGGGTATTAAAGTTGGCTTTTCCAACGCTTCATTTGCCTATCAGCTAAGTATGGTGGTTTTAAGCTCACATAGGGACCTGCATTGTCCCAGTTATCATAGTTAATATCCTTATTGGGCCTCGTCCATTACTATATAATGGAGATATTTTTTATGGATATAAGTTTGTGAGTAGTTCAATACTCTTGCACACAATGTTTTTATTAAATTTAAAGAACAATGTGAAATTTTTTAAAAGATATGTTTAAAATAAACTGAAAAATGTCATATAAATTATATTTTTTTATTACTCTTGCATCCCAAAAACATTCCTACAATACTTATATTTAAATCAATATGGATGCAATTTGAGATTATTTTAAAGCTATGTTTTGAGAAATGTGATATAACAATAATTACATAAACTACTAATTCTATTTTAAATGACTAATAATTTTCAAATATCTTTTAATCTCATATAACTTTTAATTTTAGGAAATAGATTCATAATCTTGGTTTTTTGTGAGTAGAAAATAAGTTAATAAGCAATATAAGGTGGGTTAATATTTTGGAGGTGTATTTTTTTTTTTAAACAAATTAATAATAAACATGTAAAACCCATTTATATATTTTTAGTAATGTTAAATGTGTTAATAATTCAAAGATATTAGTTTTTTTTGCCTCAACAATATAGATACTCAAACTTGTAGAACCTATTTCTTGGATTTTTACTTATAAAACTTATATTAGTTGTATTTACTTCATCGATATAGGCACTCAAACTGGTAGAACCTATTTCTTGGACTTTTACTTGTAAAACTTATTTCTTTGGATTTTTTAAATGGAATGGAAAATAGAAAATAAAATACATGCTCACCTCCTCTCTTAGATGCAAAAATATCAATATGACCAGTAAACTAACCATGATTTAAAAGACAATAAGAAACTATGAATCACTTATACAATGCCACTTACACAATAAAATTAAAAATATCTATACATTTTCTTTACATGCCATCTCAACATAAAAAAATAACGATATCTAAAGCTAAGACCCCATAATAGTTAGAAACCAATGATAACAACCTAGACAACATTGTTAATGGGCAGAGGCGAAAAGCCAAACCAACTTGTTTCAGCTCATTAATTAATTTATCTTATTGTTTCAACTCATTAATTTATGTATCTTATTTTAAACATTTATGTCTTCTATAGATTGTGAGTCTCTTGGTTAAAATGTTATTTATTGTTTTTATGTGATTTTAATATTTGGTCGATTTGTCCGATGGCCAAAACTCTATAATATCTCATGTATAGTTGGACATGTCTTATTAGTCCCTGCCCTCCGGGCCTGGCAGGGACTATAGTAATCGATTTTTATCGATTGCATTAGTCTGACATAAGAATCGATAAATTTATTTTTTCTTAAACCAAAGTTTGGCGATATGTCCCATTAACCGATGCCATAAAATATGTTTGCCGATGCTTGTAACCAATCACAGCAACGTTCATCTTATTTGGCCTCAGTACGAGGTATACCATTTGAAAAGTTAGGAAACTGTTCGGAAAGTAGTTGGGTTAATTAGTACAGTGTCGCCTGCCTGAAGTAATGCTATCTTTGCGATAGCATTAGTTCCCTAACATTTAATGTTAATTACGGGGAACTAACATTACGGGGAAATGCTATGGCGTAGGTTAGGTTTATTAAACAGGGGACACATGTTATCCCGTATATGTGTCAATGTTGCCAATCGACAGATCTGTGGTATAGGTGTCGATTAGATCACAACTGAAGGCCTTAACTGTTCCCGGTTGCGATCAGTTGAACTGTTTCGGGTTGCTCCGTTGAACTGTTGCACAGGAAAGGCCGTCGGTCCAACAGTTTATCTCCAGTCCTAGTTTAAGCAAGGGAGCAAGGGAGTCTGTTGAGAGTCTGTTGATTAAGTTGTACCCGCCCGAGCCATTGAATCTGTTGATTCGGTTGATGCAGATAAGTAGCAAACACAAGGGCATAGGCAGCTAGAGCAGAGGTAAACTATTCCTGTCACGAAACCACTTAAGCTCAGTTTTGTGGCTCACTCAATTAATCCAGAATTAATCCAAATTGCAATGGTGACTGTAACTCCAGATCACAGGTTCGATGTCTTGCAAATCTCCACAAGACTGTAGGTTCAAGCCCTCTCAAGATACTAGCCTCAGATCTGAAGATCCATGCCTGAAATCATAGGTCAGTGCTACCAGTGCTGAGACCAAGCCACTTAGATCACTATTCTCACTGGTCCAAGCCTCTTATGTGAATGTTTCTACTTTCACAAGTGTGTCCAAGCCTTTAAACTTGTGACTATTCTCTGTCCTGAAGTCTGCTCCAAGTCTGAGCCTTCTAGATCATAGATCCAAGCTTCCCACAGGTTGCTTACCCAAGCTTGTTCAAGTGACTGTTATGAGCTTAACCCAACACATAATTTTCCAGAATTCAATCTTCTACGTCCTCCTCAGGTCCGAAATTACAAGTTATAACAGGTCTGAGGTATAGATCTGAGCCTTCACAAGGCTGAAATCACTGGTCTGAAGTCTGCACCAAGTCTCACAGGTCTGCAATCTGTAACAGGTCCGAGTTCTGTGACAGGATATGTTCAGGTTCTGACAAGGAGGTCTAATCCCAGCTTGATTAGAACTGCAAGAAGTTGATACAAATCTAGGCTGTCTCATTCTCACATTGACGCGACTTGAACTGGCGACGTGCTGCCGCCGCGAAAGGGCGGGCACTGGCGGGCGCACAGTGAAATCCTGCGGCAGGTATCGTGGGACAGGATCGGAAAAGGCGTGAAGAAGGAAGCCGAGTGGGATCGAGATGGTGACCTAAACATAGGAGTGGGGGATGGCGAGGATCTGTTCTCCATGAACATTGACCTGGACAAGCTCAACACTCTTAATACCACCTCGTCCGCTAACCCCGCGGACATTGGGGAAGGTAGTGGGGAGAGCAGGAGAAAGACCTTAAATGTCGATGACGATAACGAGGATGACAAGGCAGGGCAGGATGACAGCGGCGGAAACAGTGTGAAAGGAAAGGATATTGACAGTGGCGACGATGATGCAGAGAGCAAGAGCAATGAGAAGAAGGATGGTCACAAACGAAGTTTCCCTGGGGGCGGCTACAGCACTGGGAGGTCACATGCTGTTGCTTCTCATCATCATCCTCAACATGTCCGAAGTGTTTCAATGGACAATGTTCTTAGTAGCTTCCAAAACAGTGAGAATCTGAATCAGAAACCGTCCCCCTCTCCTATCGGCCGTAACATCAAACATTTTCACAATAATTCCATGGATGGGAGCATGAATTTCAAACTTGAATTTGGCAATGGGGAATTCAGTGGACCTGAGCTCAATAAAATCATGTCCAACGAAAAACTAGCAGTTCGTTTGTTTGCATTCATTAAGCAAGGGTGTTACCTTTTTGGAGGCCCTGTTTAGCCGATACAGAGGAACTACTACCAAGGAAGAACAAGGTATGCCGGAAGTAGCAGAGGGAGAAGAATGTCATGGAGAGGGTTAAACAGCAGGGCATCGGATTTATGCCAGTAGCTAAGGTGGCATGGCGGTGACATCTGTTCAGTGAGCTATGACACCTGTCGGGCCATGACATAGGCTAGTGCGAGGCTGATTTGATGGGGGTTATGCGAGGCTGATTTGATGGAGGTTAAGTAAGTTAGGTGATATATACGTGTTGTTCATTCTATTTTACATTATGCATGCAGCGTCAGCTACGTGTAAGTTACTTTTCTTCTTATATAGTAACTTTTCTTGTTATATATTAAAGTTACGGTTGATTCGGTTAACTCGCTTCCGCTTTCGCTTTTGTTTTCGCTTGAGCTCTCAGCTACTGTTTTCTAGCCGACCCTCCCGTTTGTCTCCCTGTTCTTTCCCAGGTACTGCCGTCCGTAGTTCAGTGGACATTTCCAGTCTCAAAGGTACACACAATGGTTCTCATACCTGCTCTATCAGCTCCTGCTCCTTTGATTGTTAGAATTTTTGATTAGAAATTCAATAACAGTTTTGTGTTATTTTTTCCCATTTCTTATTTATCCAAGATACTTTTCTTCCATTTTTGGGCTTGAGCATTGAAAGTCTACGTTTCTGTTAGCTTGATTTCATCTGCATTTTGTTAGCTAAGACATCCTCTACATTGTGCTTCATGGATTCTAACCCCGTCTTTAAATCACTAGCTAGCTGTAGACCACCATCTAAACAGATATTTCTCGGTTTTCTTCAGCTTGTTAACTGACTCGTCTATACACGTTGATTAGGTTTTAGTTAGTTCAGTTATCAATGCTAGTTGAGGTCGATTATCGGCTTTGACTTCAATGTAAGCATCACTGTGTTTGTGCCATTCTAATTATTCTTCTTTTTCTACTTTTTATTGGCTTCGACTGCGATTCTCAACAATGAAGATAACGAGTTTTGTGTTAGATGGGATTAAGGGATAGATTTGTTACAATTGATGGCTTTCTAAGTCGGGCCACCTACCCTCGGACCTCAACGACCCCTTAGTAGTGCTGGATATTTAATATGATCTATTCTACTGTTTTATAGCACTGAATGAATGCTCCTTCTGATAATTATATTTGGTCGACTACTGTCCTAGAAACTAAGGCCGCACTAGTGTAATTATTCCAAACTTAGGTTTAGATCTTGGTTTGGTACTTCCTATAGCATAGACTTTTCGGCTGTAATAATTTAAGTTATCTTCCTACCAAACGTTTTTTCCTTTGGAAAGTGTTTACCTTTTTTCTTTGAGTGCTCTGTAAGTAATTATATGATGTTATGGTTATTGTTGCTACTCTTAGCGCACATCTTGTGCTGTACAGTTTATATGGGTGAGATAATTTATATCTGTTCACTGTGTCACTTACTTTGAAAGAAATTTCGAGGTTTCCTATGAATTCGACTCAAACTTAATTAGCTTCTCAGTGTTCTTTTTGCTTCTGGCTTAATGGCCCGGTTGTTGGTTAGATTTGCTCTCCATACTGGTATATACATAGTTGTGTTGTATGAGAGTTTTATTAATTTGTTCAGAACGGGCATTTATTTCCTCCACATTAATTTTTCTAGGAGTTCAGGTATTTAGTTCTATTCAGTTAACAAACCCACGGTTGGGGTTTTCCAGAAAGCACATTAATCACGACTATTTTCAATCATTAATTTCTATTGTTAATTTTTACTGCAGAGGGAATACCTAGTTTCGAACAATTAATACACCACTATTATTCTTATATATCTCCCTTCTTTTAAGCAACCAACCCCTATGTTTAGGGCAAAAATTGGCTTCTTAAAAATTAAAATAACAGTGAAGAGCTCAGTTGAAAGCCAGTAACAGTAGCCATCTATGACAGTCTATGGGGATGGAATGTAACATCCAGGGGTCTTTAAATCACTAGCTAAGACATCCTCTACCCCATATTGAGATCATATCTATAATACAGACCCTGCTGCTCTGCTGCATGCCAGTTTTGATAGCTTATCTGTAATAGTATTGTGCTTAATGGATTCTAACCCCGTCTTTAAATCACTAGCTAGCTGTATTAGATGCTTTGGCTTTGATTTTAGGGTTTCTTCGACTACATTCCAAATTATTGGGTTTTGGCTATAAGTTTGAGATGTATCTCTATCAACACACAGTATTCCTCAAGGGATTTTCCCGTTTTCATTCATGCAAGGAAATTTAACACATTTTCCTATTACACCCATCTCTGTATTTGTAACATTTCATGTGGCTATTGTTATTATCTGCATTTTGTTCGCTAAGACATCCTCTACATTGTGCTTGATGGATTCTAACCTCGTCTTTAAATCACTTGCTAGCTGTAGACCACCATCTAAATTGATATTTCTCGGTTTTCTTCAGCTTGTTAACTGACTCGTCTATACAGGTTGATTAGGTTTTAGTTAGTTCAGTTATCAATGCTAGTTGAGGTCAATTATCGGCTTTGACTTCAATGTCAGCATCACTATGTTTGTGCCATTCTAATTATTCTTCTTTTTCTACTTTTTATTGGCTTCGACTGCGATTGCTTTGAAGTTGACCTTGCTATCTTTGACAATCATTGAAATTTTTTGCCCACAACGATGTTGCTCACATCCGTTATAATTTATCATTCTCAACAATGAAGATAACGAGTTTTGTGTTAGATGGGATTAAGGGATAGATTTGTTACAATTGATGGCTTTCTAAGTCGGGCCACCTACCCTCGGACCTCAACCACCACTAAGTAGTGCTGGATATTTAATATGATCTATTCTACTGTTTTATAGCAGTGAATGAATGCTCCTTCTTATAATTATATTTGGTCGACTACTGTCCTAGAAACTAAGGCCGCACTAGTGTAATTATTCCAAACTTAGGTTTAGATCTTGGTTTGGTACTTCCTATAGCATAGACTTTTCGGCTGTAATCATTTAAGTTATCTTCCTACCAAACGTTTTTTCCTTTGGAAAGTGTTTACCTTTTTTCTTTGAGTGCTTTGTAAGTAATTATATGATGTTATGGTTATTGTTGCTGCTCTTTGCGCACATCTTGTGCTGTACAGTTTATATGGGTGAGATAATTTATATCTGTTCACTGTGTCACTTACTTTGAAAGAAATTTCGAGGTTTCCTATGAATACAGACTATTTTCTATCATTAATTTCTATTGTTAATTTTTACTGCAGAGGGAATACCTAGTTTCGAACAATTAATACACCACTGTTATTCTTATATGTCTTCCTTCTTTTAAGAAACCAGCCACTATGTTTAGGGCAATAATTGGCTTCTTAAAAATTAAAATAACAGTGAAGAGCTCAGTTGAAAGCCAGTAACAGTAGCCACCTATGACAGTCTATGGGGATGGAATGTAACATCCAGGGGTCTTTAAATCACTAGCTAAGACATCCTCTACTCCATATTGAGATCATATCTATAATACAGACCCTGCTGCTCTGCTGCATGCTAGTTTACAGATAACCCCGTCTTTAAATCACTAGCTAGCTGTATTACATGCTTTGGTTTTGATTTTAGGGTTTCTTCAACTACATTCCAAGGATTCCTTCTCTTTTTTGTACAAGAGAATATCTTTTTCTTATTTTCTTTGGTGCATTCGACCACTGATACTCTACACTTATTTTAATATTGTTCCTAGATTTTACTTTACAACTCAACTATCTTAGAGTTTCCAGACTATTATGTGACTTTCATGTTATTTATTTACTCGAACCATCACAATTACTCTCTGCATTAAATAGATATCATTCAATACAATAAAAAAGTATATCTTTTTAATTTTCATTAGTTGAACACTATCTAATCACTGCATAAAAGGTCTAAAGCCCACATGCATGCTTTTTTGGTCCTAAGAGATGAAAACTGAGGACTATATTTGGGTTAACTGACTCTGTCAATGATGTATTCGCAGTAAGCTCTCATATTTGTGTAGTGATTTTGAGAAGGGTTTTACATAGCCTTTGTTGATTAGTTAGCAGTCTTCACCTTATCAATTTGGCTTCGGTGTAAATTACTCTTATTTATCCTGGTTATAACGGCCCTATATACTTACTCAAACTTACTTAGCTTCTCAGTGTTCTTTTTGCTTCTGGCTTAATGGCCCGGTTGTTGGTTAGATTTGCTCTACATACTTGTATATACATAGTTGTGTTGTATGAGAGTTTTATTAATTTGTTTAGAACGGGCATTTATTTCCTCCACATTAATTTTTCTAGGAGTTCAGGTATTTAGTTCTATTCATTTAACAAACCCACGGTTGGGGTTTTCCAGAAAGCACATTAATCAGGACTATTTTCAATCATTAATTTCTATTGTTAATTTTTACTGCAGAGGGAATACCTAGTTTCGAACAATTAATACACCATTGTTATTCTTATATATCTTCCTTCTTTTAAGCAACCAGCTAGTTGTTGCATATTTATAATACAGACCCTGCTACTCTGTTGCATGCTAGTTTTGATAGCTTATCTGTAATAACCCCATCTTTAAATCACTAGCTAGCTGTATTACATGCTTTGGCTTTGATTTTAGGGTTTCTTCAACTACATTCCAAATTATTGGGTTTTGGCTATAAGTTTGAGATGTATCTCTGTCAACACAGAGTATTCCTCAAGGGATTTTCCCGTTTCATTCATGCAAGGAAATTTAACACATTTTCCTGTTACACCCATCTCTGTATTTGTAACATTTCATGTGGCTATTTTTATTTTTATTCACAATGTTATATTCACATTGTGAGTCGACCTTTGAAACACAACATACATTTTTTATTTCAATGTCAATATGATCATTATTTTCAGTTGCAAGGATTCCTTCTCATTTTTGTACAAGAGAATATCTTTTTCTTATTTTCTTTGGTGCATTCGACCACTGATACTCTACACTTATTTTAATATTGTTCCTAGATTTTACTTTACAACTCGACTATCTTAGAGTTTCCAGACTATTATGTGACTTTCGTGTTATTTATTTACTCGAACCATCACAATTACTCTCTGCATTAAATAGATATCATTCAATACAATCAAAAAGTCAATATATATATATATATATATATATAAGTCTATCTTTTTAATTTTCATCAAAATGCATGGACATAAATTTGAAAATTTATTGTTTCTTTTGTTGAACACTATCTAATCACTGCATAAAATGTCTAAAGCCCACACGCATGCTTTTTTTGTCCTAAGAGATGAAAACTGAGGACTATATTTGGGATAACTGACTCGTCTATACAAGTTGATTAGGTTTTAGTTAGTTCAGTTATCAATGCTAGTTGAGGTCGATTATCGGCTTTGACTTCAATGTCAGCATCACTGTGTTTGTGCCATTCTAATTATTCTTCTTTTTCTACTTTTTATTGGCTCCGACTGTGATTGCTTTGAACTTGACCTTGCTATATTTGACAATCATTGAATTTTTTTGACCACAACGATGTTGCTCACATCCGTTATAATTTATCATTCTCAACAATGAATATAACGAGTTTTGTGTTAGATGGGATTAAGGGATAGATTTGTTACAATTGATGGCTTTCTAAGTCGGGCCACCTACCCTCAGACCTCAACCACCCCTTAGTAGTGCTGGATATTTAATATGATCTATTCTACTGTTTTATAGCAGTGAATGAATGCTCGTTCTTATAATTATATTTGGATTAAGAGAAGATATGGATGATAATCTGTAGTTTCTTACTCTTAGATTCTATATTTGATGCATTATACCCCTGTGTTTAGGGCAAAAATTGGCTTCTTAAAAATTAAAATAACAGTGAAGAGCTCAGTTGAAAGACAGTGACAGTAGCCATCTATGACAGTCTCTGGGGATGGAATGTAACATCCAGGGGTCTTTAAATCACTAGCGAAGACATCCTCTACCCCATATTGAGATCATATCTATAATACA
>APFE031704468.1:142116-152396 GCA_000404065.3 Pinus taeda | reverse complement strand
AATAGACATAGTCTAAAAATAGACTTGCGCCAAAAATAGCCTACGGGCCCACTTAGTGAAGGCGACTCTTTTCACTAAGCTCCATCATCTTGTTGCAATCTCAACACGTACAGGATTTTGAGTAACTTACAAGTTGAACTGGGGGGAAAACAGTAGAAATTGATGTTGACGTTATCGATGGAAACCTCAATTATAACATCCTATTGGGAAGGCCATGGATTTATGCAATGGTCGTTGTTGTGTCAACGTACTTCAGAAAGATTACATTTCCTTTTCAAAGAGGAATTACAATCGTTGACCAGCAAACCTTTCTCCCCAACAGTTCACAAGTTACGAGAAGCATCCTATTGATCCACGAAAGCTCTCAATTGCTTCAAAATATCGGAGTAGGCCTGCTAAAAGACCCTACATTGATGGGAACTTTTGCCCTACCACCTCCAAGCAACCTGGCAGAAGTATCCACGGTGGGAACCTGCAATATGGTATCTTCTATTCAGAAGATGTCCGAACACGATGTTAGCATGGATCATCACCAGGTATTGCCTCCAAGCCCAATAGAAATATTGTAGCAATCAATGTTCTCGGCATGGGAGGCAAACCAAAATCAATGCTCATCAAGCGTTTGGGTAGATAGGTCTAAGGAGTATGGTACCTCTTCAGATCCTTGGTCACATGTACATTCTACAGACGAAGGAATTGTTCAGTTAGTGATCATAGAGGGGGCACCATGGGAAGATTACCACCATCGTTTCCATCTTCTGGATGACAATGAAGATTGCTCCAGCGACCTTAATCATCCTTCAGTTTTTTATTTTCTATAAAATATTGTAAATACAGTGGATTCCGAGTGAAATATTTCCAATATTGAAGAAATTATTGCCATAAATATCTCGACCAAACCAGATGTTGTAGAGAATATTCATGTCGGCAAATCTTGTTCTTCTTCAGAACTGGAAGTATATTACGCTCTCTTTCGCGAGTTTAAAGATGTCTTTGCATGGTCATATGAAGAAATGCGAGGCATTGACTTGAGAATAGTTGAACACGCAATTAAGATGTATCCAGCTGTCAAACCAGTAAGACAATGGCTTCGGTAGGTGCACCCAAATAAAGCCGCTACCATAAAGGCAGAAGTTGTAAAACTTCTCCGTGTTGGTTTCATTTACCCGATTCCTTCAAGTATCAAACATTGTTCATGTGATGAAAAAGCAAGGAACGATTAGAGTGTGCATCGATTACAGGGATGTAAATCAAGCTTGTCCAAAGGACAACTACCCTACACCCTTCATCGACCAGATAATTGATGAATGTGTCGGATGTGAAATCTTTTCGTTTATGGATGGATTTTCTGGGTATAATCAAATAAATATCCACCCACAGGACCAGTCAAAGACTGCATTTATTTGTCCGTGGGGCACATTCACGTACCGCAAGCTACCTTTTGGTTTAAAGAATGCAGGGCAACCTTTCAGAGGGCAATGAATTATGCCTTCCATGACATCAAGAACATCGTTCAATCATACCTTGACCTCTTCCGGCTCATTCGCGAAAGCAGACCAATCATCTGCAGCATTTGAGAGCAATATTTCTACGTTACCGACACTACAAAATAAGACTCATTCTGCACAAGTGTGTGTTTTGTGTCGGTTCTGGTCATTTACTTGGCTTTGTAGTTTCAAAGGACGAGATTTGCCTTAACCCGTGCAAGGTTCAAGCAATCATCGATCTGCCTCCACCTTCAAATTTCCTTCAGATTAAGAAACTCCAAGGGAAAGAAAACTTTCTGAGGAGGTTCATTCCAAATTACGCTGAACTTGCTAAAGGTTATACGTGTCTGTTGAAAAAAGAAGTACCCTTCAAATGGGATCAGGTTGCACAAGCTTCCTTTGATGCTCTAAAGGAATCCCTAATAAAAGCATCATTAATGTACGCTCTTGATTATCAAAGAGACTTTAACCAACCATCGCAATGGTTTTGATTCAAGAAGACAATGGAATCAAACATCCTGTCTATTATTTAAGTCAAAACTTAAATGATACAGAAAGCAAGTACGTCTATGTTGAAAAGTTGGCTCTCACAGCTGTTCAAGCAATACAGAGATTTCGACACTATGTTCTCTTTCGAAAAACGACCATTCTGTCAGATTGCAACCCCATGACTTACATCTTGTCACGACAGTTGCTAGGGGCATATATTCAAAGTGGATAGCAATTTTACAATAGTTTGATCTGGAATTCGTAAAATCCAAATCAAGAAAGCTCCAGTTCTCACAGAGTTACTATGTGATTTCCCATTGTCATCCAACGATTCAACATCCAAAGCAACAATTGTGCATGAATCTTTTTTATGATATCTTCAAGCGATTTGTGGTATGGAGATATAATCATCTTTCTGCAAACCCAAACATATAGGTCTAATACCTCTCGCTCAGAACAACGACGTACTCGATACCAAGCAAAAGACTACATGATCGTCGGTGATACACTTTACCTTCGTGGTATTGATACAATTCTACGAAGGTGCCTCACCCATGAGGAGGCTAAAAAAGTCCTGAATGATTGTCATTTAGGTGCATGTAGGGGGCATCAATCTAGTTATGCTATGGCACAAAATATTTTATGAGCAGGATACTTCTGGCCAACAATGTTTAAGGATTACATAACCGTAGTCAGAAGTTGCCATGCTTGTCAAATCTTCGACCGCAAAACTAGAATACCACCTGCACCTCTGCAACCAGTGGTTGCTATTGGACCATTCACCAAATGGGGCATAGATTTCATGACATGTAACCCCACCTTGGCCGGGGGGCATGGGTATATCATAGTCGCAGTTGACTATTTTATGAAATGGGTCGAGGCAATGCCTACATTAAACAATAGCAGCGAAATAGCTGCTCTTTTCTTTTTCAATCATGTAGTCTCCAGATTCGGCATTCCACAAGCTATATTCACAGATCATGGATCGCATTTCCGCAATCACATGACGGTTGAATTGGCTGCCAAATTAGGACTGTCCCACGACAACTCTACTCTGTATTATCCGCAAGCTAACAGGCAAGTTGAGGCAATCAACAAAGTCCTAAAGCACATGATGCAAAGGATGATTGGAGTTCATAAAAAGAGTTGGCACCTAATCCTGTACTTAGCCTTGTGGGCATACCGGACATCGGTGAGAAATGCGACCGGGTTTACACCCTTTCAGCTGGTGTATGGCCTAGAAGCGATCTTACCAGTTCATTGCGAAATTTCATCTCTCAAGCTCGCAATTGACCTCCTCCCCGGAACTTCAGAGGAAGAGGCTCGTTTCTTAGAATTAATCCAAGTGGATGAAACCCGTCGTGATGCTACCTTGGCTAACGAAGCACATAAGAAGCAAGTCAAAGCACAATTTGACAAGAATGTCAAACCCCACATTTTCTCAGAAGGTGACCTGGTCTTGCTTTACGATCAGGAATCCGATAAATTGGGAGCAGGTAAATTCCAGTCTTTGTGGATGGGTCCCTATATTGTTAAGCATGCATTAGCAAAAGGAGCCTACAAGCTAGTAGATTATGACGGGACTCCACTGTCGCAACCCCGAAACAGGTTGTACCTTAAGCATTACTATGCTTGACTCAGCATAGTAACCTCTTAATATACTTTTGTTACATTTTTGTTTTCATTAAGAGTGATCGTTTTGGTTAGGTAATCCACTTTTGCATTTTGTTGCAAATGTCAAACCTATTGGAATCATTTATTGGATACGTTAATGGAGCAAGTCGTAGTACGCAGAACCTATCTTCTACAGCTTGGGCCATCTTTGATCCTAGCGGCGAGTTAGTGAGTTTCATAGGGGTGTGTATTGGTCGAACGATGAACGACATCGCTAAATACAACGTGTTGATAAAAATCCTCTCTGATTTTATCGCACATGGCATACACTGACTTGTCGTTAGGCTAGACTCACAACTTGTCATTCTACAGCTTATCGGCATCTATTCTATTCGGAATCCAGTTATCTATCATATGTTCCTGAGGGTCAAGATTTTGGAAAGGCAGTTTGATTCCATTCAATATCAACATATTTCCATAAACTTAAACACATTAACTGATTCATTAGCAAATTATGTGTTAGATAGAAATTTAAAACATTTGTGAAAGAAAAGCATTTCATCAATATTGGCATCAGGATCATATAACTTAACCAAAATAAAGCTCTAAAAATAAAAAATATATATAGCTATTTATAGTTTGTACATATTGTTCTGTGTCCAGGACAAAATCGGTCATATGACCCAATCAATTTGATGGAGCAATTGAACAGGTAGTACGACCGTTAAAAGAACATAGTGTTAACGGTGAATCGAATATCAATGACCATTATCACGAACAGTTTTACGCGAAGTTCAAGCTCATTAAAAAATAAACCTAGCAATGAGCATATGTTCCACCAAAGTTTAAGCTCATTAAAAAATGAACCCACCTCCGATAAATAACCAAATGGGCCAAGGCGATGCCTACATTAAACAACAGAGGCAAAACGGCTGCTCTTTTCTTTTTCGATCATGTAGTCTCCAGATTCGGCATTCCACAAGCTATAGTCACAAATCATGGATCACCTTTATGCAATCACATGATGGTTGAATTGGCTGCCAAATTAGGATTGTCCCACGACAACTCTACTCTGTATTATCCGCAAGCTAACAGGCAAGTTGAGCTAATCAACAAAGTCCTGAAGCGCATGCTGCAAAGGATGATTGGAGTCCATAAATGGAGTTGGAACCTAATCCTATACTCATCCTTGTGGGCATACCAGACATTGGTGAGAAATGTAACTGAGTTTACACCCTTTCAGCTGGTGTATGGCCTGGAAGCGATCTTACTAGTTCAGTGTGAAATTTTGTCTCTCAAGCTCGCAGTTGACCTCCTCCCCGGAACTTCAGAGGAACAGGCTCATTTCTTTGAATTAATCCAACTAGATGAAACCCATCGGTGATGCCACCTTGGCTAACAAAGCACATAAGAAGCGAGTCAAAGCACAATTTGAGAAGAATGTCAAACCCCGTGTTTTCTTAGAAGGTGACCTAGTCTTGCTTTACGATCAGGAATCCAATAAATTGGGAGCAGGTAAATTCCAGTCTTTGTGGATGGATCCCTATATTGTTAAGTGTGCATTAGCAAAATGATCCTACGAGCTAGTAGATTACGACGGGACTCCACTGTCGCAACCCCGAAACGGGTTGTACCTTAAGCACTACTATGCTTGACTCGGCATAGTAACCTCTTCATATACTTTTGTTACATTTTTGTTTTTGTTAAGAGTGATTTTTTTGGTTAGGTAATCCACTTTTTCATTTTGTTGCAGATGTGAAACCTATTGGAATCATTTGTTGGATACACTGATGGAGCAAGTTGTAGTATGCGAAACCTATCTTCTGCAGCTTGGGGTATCTTTTATCCTAGCGGCAAGTTAGTGAGTTTCAGAGGTGTGTGTATTAGTCGATCGACGAACGAAATCATTGAATACAATGCGTTGATAGAACTCCTCTCTAATGCCATGGCACATGGCATACACCGACTTGTCGTCAGGCTAGACTCACAACTCGTCATCCTACAGCTTACCGGCATCTATTCCATTCAGAATCCAACTATCTATCGTATGCTCCTAAGGGTCAAGATTTTGGAAAGGCAGTTTGATTCCATTCAATATCAACATATGTCCAGAAACTTAAACACATTAACTAATTCATTAGCAAATTATGTGTTAGATAGACATTTGCAACATTTGTGAAAGAAAAGAATTTCATCAATATTTGCATCAGGATCATATAACTTAACCAAAATAAAGCTACGAAAATCAAAAATATATATAACTGTTTATAGTTTGTACATAGTGTTTTGTGTCCAGGACAAAATCGGTCATATGACCCAATCAGTTTGATGGATCAATTAAATAGGTAATATGACCGTCAAAAGAACATAGTGTTAACGGTGAATCGAATATAAATGACCATTATCACGAGCAGTTTTACGCGAAGTTCAAGCTCGTTAAAAAATAAACCTAGCAATGAGCATATGTTCAACTAGAGTTTAAGCTCATTAAAAAATGAACCTACCTCCAGTAAATAACCATTGCGATCACTTAATTATCAGCTTTTGAGCTTTGGTCATGTTCTTACCATCACCTCCACTCTTTTTTAGCCAATCATACACTTCCATTTGATTGTTTACCCCTTTTGAGGAACAACTACGACGAGTGATCCTATTAGCCACTTTCTCTACATTACCATGATTGAAAAAGTTCCAAACATTACCTGGAACTAGCTACTATCTGAAAACATCACTTGTTCCTCAAAAAACGAGTCTCCTTTAAGCTCTTTTCATCTAACTTGTAAAATATGAAAATATTGTTGAGCAATTGGCCTCTCCAGCTCGTTAAAGTGATTGTAAATGCCATCCCTCCTCTAGATTGTAATCTTTTTGGACCCAAGGGATTATTGCACAAAAAGATCGAGCGTTTGTCTTTTTCAGATCGTTAAAACTATCGAAAATTCATCCCTTTCGCATTGTTTTATACTTTTTCAGACTTAAGGGATTATATTACGAAAAAGGAATATTGGAGTTTCCTTTCTGTCTCTTTTCAGAATCTCTAAAATTGAAAAGAACTAAGTTATCCTTGTCATTAAACTTGTTAAAACAATAGCGACAAACTTGTCCATGCAGACAAGAGCGAGTCTCACTGTCGCTAGGCTCGTTAAAACATAGCAACGGGCTTGCCTGAAGGGAAAATTATAGAACAAGCATATGTTATCCTCCTCAAGCTTGACAAAAATAAAGAGGTACTGGTCAGAAGTGACTGGGGAAAATTTGGAAGAAAACTTGAAGAAACTTTATTGGTAGCAGGTCGCTCTTGAACTTTCACTCCATCACCATGATTGAGTCGGGTTGGGTTATTTCATTCACCGATCATATCACCATTGGTCCACCGTACCATCCACTTTTGGGGTTAACGCTACCAATCCATTTCAGTGTCGCCAATATGTTCAAGAGAAGTCGCTCAGAGAATTCACAAACCCAACTTATGTCTCATCCGCTGCAATACCTCCACACTTCATTCTTTCATGACCGCCACCCTAAACCTTGTATCATAAGATCGTTTTCACCTCCACAAAATCATTTGCTCTGTTCTGTGTCATAGATGTGGGATTCATTAATGCCCTCCTACAATGGGTCACTTCTTGTCAACATCAGCTCATTATTCAAGAAGTCAACCTAGGAACAACCCTTTCAGTACTTTGAAGCTTGCATGCCTCAATGGCAAGTTTCTCACTTCCAGTGACAAGTTTACATTAATGGCCTTCGACTAAAAGATTTTGCGTGGTGTTTGACATCAACTCATGTATTCACACCACGTGAATTGTGCTGCAGTACCTTGAGGGTCATCATCATCATCGGTGATTCCTCTCGCGCCTGTTAACAGCTTACATCATTGGCTGGTAATCAGGCGATGTCTTTCCCTGCTCGACATCAGAACATCTTTTCACATGGACCGACTTGTACTCCGGGCGAAGATTGAACGAGTTTTGAAGACCCCGAATCTAGTTTCATCCATCCGGGCTATGATATATTTAGGAAAATAAAGACATAAAATGTACATCATTGTTGCACAAATAATCATCCAAACCAAAGGATGATGGCTCTACCCGAATCATTAGTCTATTACACAAACGATTATCTATCCTATGGACATGAAAATGAATTTATAAAGTTGAGCATGGGAATGCCCACCTCAGCTAGATCATGAAAAATATTATGAAGATAATGTATTTTATTGTATCTTATTACAGGTCACCTTCATTTTCGAAAAACCTCGGATCCTCATGATAAAGCATTTCACCTAACATCAAAAAGATTTGCAACCTCATGCTTTAGGGGGCAATTGTTATAGACATATTTGGGCACTGCAAACCCAATCACATATGTCCATAAACCAAGGGCTTCTAAGTCCCTAAAAGTGTTGTTTCATACCCTAAAGGAGCAAGGTCAGCTGTTTTCATCATCTCCCAGAAGCTTTCCCTGAAAAACTACTCAGAACTGGTCAAAACAGGACCATACAGACTGTCCAATGCTAAGGGTGCGATGCATCTCACCTGCCACATGAAAAAATTGTGATGCATACTGGAAATCCCTTCTGTAGGGTGCGATGAGCGAGAGAAGAAAAATGGCAGAAGTAGTTTGCTAGGTGGAGACCCTGAGAATGTTCTAGAAGTTGCTCATTTGACACTTGCCTCTCTGAATTCGCCCAAGGATGAGTAAGGGATCATGAAATCTCCAAGTGGAACCAAGAACTATCAAAGAGATGACACTAATCAAAATCCCAAAAGCTATCTCACCCCTCTGTAAACATCTATATATGGATCCCTCATCCCAGAGATCCAAGAGGTTCGAATTTTGTAATTTGCAAGGAAGTGTTGTTGGTTTCTCTTTGAAGACATTGTTGGGTGATATTTCTTTGTATGAGGTGTAGAGGGTTTTCATACTGGGAGGATTTCACTGGGTCGGACCAATGGGTTGTAATCCTCTCTTCTACTACTTCTATCAATAAAGCTATTTGAGTTTTCCTCCATATTCTTGTATATCTCTGAATCTTGTATTGATATATGCATTTGTATGGTTAATATACATTTCATCCTATATTGTTTATGGTTATAGATCTCTATGCTTTGATGGTATTATGCTGCTTTGACTCTACAGGTGCTCTTTGAAGTGGGACAAGTAAGGAAGGAGATGTGAAATTCTGTCAAAGGGGAAAGGAAACAAGCAAGGAGCCAAGCGAAAGACTGAGGTTGGTACTCTCTGCTTCATTCTCATCTATCTCTCATAAAGGAAAACACAAGTGACTTTAGTTTGTTTGTTTCTAAGATAGCTACCCGTCTTAGTGGGACTAGCAGCTCTGAATAGACAATAGTTTTTCCGATAACAACCACGCAAACACATCACGAAATTCTTGAAATAGATGAGTATAGATCTTGATCTCATCCAGAGAACAAGCTACCCCGATATGGACATTTTCAACAATACCAGGCTTTATAGAAATATCAATTGGCATCGTTTGGGTAATATTACCCAAATTTCCTTCTGACCATACTTCATGCATCATGATCGGTGTCAGAAGTGATAGGGAAGGAAACTGAGAAAAGAACTCCTCGAGACTAGTAGACAACAACAAACAACAACCGTGATAATAGATAAATTTTAATTCAACCTACTTAACAATTCAAGAAGCATTAATCCATAAACATGTGAGATGACACATTATGTAGGAAATCAATTGATAGTTTCATATATATTAAATCAAGAAGAGATTACAACCATTGTCTTGACGTTGTTGTTCTCCTTCAACAAAACCAGGTTCCCACACACTTCTATTAGCATTCCATGATGGCCTCAACAAGGATAGTTTTAAGGCTCTTCCCTTTATTCTTCACACTAAACCAAATTCACACTTCTCCCTCACACACAACTAGAGAGCTACAACTATGGGTAACTTGTTGCTTACTCCAAACTTAATTAGCACAAGCACACCAATATTAACACTTAACACTAGCTTGTGCTTGGGAAAAATGGAGGTTTATATAGCATGAATTGATTGGAGATGGTTCCTCTTCTCATGGTAGAAGGTCTTATCTCTTGAGGTAGTTCCATCCTTACATGGGAAAGGAGCCCAAGCTGACATCCTCGACTCCATCTGACTCAACCATTTACCATACTTTTGTTACGAAGCTTCTAGAGTTGGAAGCTTCAACTCCTTATTTAAAAAACTTTCCAAAATAGGATCGACACGATTGAAACAAATATCAGTGACTCTAGTTAGCACTAGGGATAGTGTTAATCGCTGCATATCGGTGTGAGGATAACAAGGGTCATTAGCGTCAGTCTTGTAAACTAGGAAAAACAGAAGATTTTTGGGAAATGATGCAAAAGGGAATTGTTTTGCTCATGAAAAAGGACACAATGGGAGTTTATTAATGAATGGAAATCATGTAGGGTTCACTGCAGAGATCCTCTGGCATCATGGAACGAGGAGTACAGGGACAGTGACAAAATGATGTGTAACACCAGGGACAAAGTTCAGCAGAAGTTTCCCCATCTCATGGAGGCATTCAACACAATGGGGATCATTACTTCCTGTTGAAGCCCCAAAAATCAGGTCGACAACAAGGGGGATACCCACCCGGTCCGGACCTTGGTTGGCAGCTCCTTATCCGTTTGGTATAGCGGGTCCGACTGGGGATAATGGGA
>APFE031704468.1:63902-112877 GCA_000404065.3 Pinus taeda | reverse complement strand
AGTAACCAAGGAGAGAGAGGCTTGTTCCCCATTCCCAACAAGCTTTGCAAGGCATGTGTTGTTGATCACCCAGCCAAAGGAGGATTTGACGTCAGAACTATGGTTGTATTCTTCTTTGTTCATCAATAATAATAGATGACTATCATTATGGTTCCACTCTTATTGTCTTTATAATGGTGTTTGAGTTATATCCTTTCTGACTAATATATAGTTGCATCTCTTGGATTTTATGCTTGTATTTGTGTTGTTCTTTGCATGTGCAGGTGTCCGTTCATGAGGATCGTGGGGATTGTGACCAGCTGGAGGGAAAGAACGGGAGTGACGACTCTTCTACAAATACTAGCATTGGATTCGAGGTAGGCCCTCATCATCAGTCTTTAGTTTTCAATTAGGAACCTGCGTGTTAGCATTGTTTGATTGTTGCTAGACCCCATTTAGGCTAGTGGGATCGCCTATGTCTGCAGAGGGGATTTACCTACACAACAGACCTCAAGATGCACATAGAGATGGGTGATGATGGAAGGTATAGTGTTTCAAGAGCGGGCACGGTTGCTTTTCAGAAGGATCATGGAGCTCCTATCACCTTGATAGATGTGAAGTATGTGCCTAGACTGAAGAAGAACTTGGTATCGGTCGCGATGTTGGAGGAAAAAGGCTACGATGTTGTCTTTAGTAAAGGAAAGGTGTTCCTTAGACACATCACCATGATACAGGTGAAACAGATCGGTTCGCGAGTTAAGAACCTGTATGCTCTTAAGATTCAAGATGCATGCAAAGCCTTAAGGAGCAAGACAAATGTTAGAGACTTGGTGGTTGAGAGGGAGAGTAAATTACCTATCAACATGCAGTCCCTGAAAAAGTCTTAAACAATTGTGGAGGAGCCACAATTAGAGAAGTGGGTAGAGGGATCACATGCATCCATACCTCCAGGTGTGAGGTGGGGTGATGTGAAGTGATAGTCTCAAGAAGGTTGAAATTGGGCAGGGTCCATTGCGAGGTTTTATCTCATGGATCATACCTTGCTACGAGAGCCCAAAGTACATAGTAGCAGGAGTAATCAATGGGATTGATGCAGTCAGAGATCAAAGTGATAGAGGCTAGAGTATTCAAATACTGAAGAGCGCAGAGAAGGATTGACAACAGTGCAGAAGGGTAGAGTCAGCCAAAGCACAAAGTTTTCAATTGACATAGGCAATAGAAGTTAGAGACTTTGATGATAGATGCATCATACTGATTCAGGTTGGATGTTTTTTTTGTTTTTGAAGTTGTTGGAGCAACAACAGTTGAGAGAAGTGTTTCATGCAGAACATTCCAAAGTTTCAAGATTGGGATCGAGTTGAATTCCTTTCTTGTTGAGAGGGAGTGTTGAAAATAGCAACAAGAAATGATAAAAATAGAATCCAAAATATTCCAATTTTAATTTGTCCTTGAATTAAAATTGTGAATTAAAATTCAAATTTAGTCTCACTAGTTGCTTGGAAATAATTAATTAATTCATTATGGATTAATTAGTTTGAGAAATTCAAGTTAGAAGTCTTTCTGTAGTCATGCAACAGTTATCCCTTAAATTAATGATATTATCCCTTAATTAAGGAGATAAGATTGAGTTATATTTGAGTTGTAATTAGTTAACTCAGTTTATTGAGTTAATTCCAGTTAAATTAGTTCCAAACTGCTTGAGGAACTAATTGTGAGTTATCAGTCAGTTGATGCATGCATGCACTCAACCAGTGTACTCCAGATAACTAAATATTCCCTCATCAGAAACTCATGCATGTCTATTCTGAGAAAGACCCAATTGAGCTAAATGTCAAGGACAGTGTACTATCAGTTGCATGTTTTCACCTATAAATGAAACTCATGCATGCAAAAGGAATAAGGTTCCTTGAGGATTGCGCAGTTCTAACAGTGTGTTAGAATAGTGTGTGAGAGTAGTGTTACATTGGGTGAAGGAGATCATCCCAGAGGTAACCACGCAAGGAAATAGGAGCTTGGAGGGCAGAGCAGAAGGCTTGTGAGAAGCTTTGATTTCCTGTGAGCATCCAGGAGAATTGTAGTGAGAGCTGGCTAGCTGTGAGAGCTCAAGATTTGTATAATTGTGATGTATTTCCAACTTGTATGATAATACCGATAGTGGGGTTTTTAGCTGAGGCTTTCCCCTGAGTAATTTTTGTGTTTCATGTGTATTGATTCTTCTTCTTCTGGTTATATGTGTTATTCTCTGATTTAGCTCGATCTTTAAGCTTCCGCGAGTTTGATAGTAGAAGTAGATTATATTATTTTTCTTTGGTATATTGCATTATCGAGTTAATCTAAAGTCAAATTTTCTACATAGATCTCAAAGGTAGATTTGTAGAGAATTTTTAGAATTTCTACAAAACTTTGTGAAATTTTTATCCTTTTCTACATAAAAAAATAACCCAGCATTTATGAGAATAGTCATCAACAAATATAACATAATACTTGCGTTTGGTCATCGATGCTATCAAGAATGGTCCACACACATCTAAATTGACTCTCTTTATAATAGACTATGCTTGACTGCCTTTGTCTCCAAAGGAAGACTTGGTGTATTTTCCCAAAGTAGAACCCTTGCATGTATCAACTTACTCAAGCATACCTTTGGGAAGACTGGTAGAGATTTTCTGCAATATATTCAAAGCCCCATGATGCAAGTGGCCCAATCACCTATGCCACAACTCGCCAACGTCTCAGCTCAACATATTTTCTGCTTTTGAACTCAAAGCAACACAATCCTCTACCTCTATCTTATAGAGATTCTGAACGCAAATCCCTATCTTCTTTACTTGACCAGTGGCTATGTGTCAAAGGAATGCCTTTCCTTTCAAAAAGATCACATCATAGCCTCTATCCTCAAGCATGGCAATGGATACCAAGTTCTTCGTCAGTCCGGGTAAATTCATGACATTCTTCAAGGTGTATGGAACTGCATGCTCCCTCTGAAAAGTAATAATTTCCACACCAGTAACACTATACTTATCATCATCACCCATCTCGATATGCATCTTGAAATCTTTCTCCTCCAATTCACTAAATAACTCTTTGTTGCTAGTCATGTGGAAAGAAGCTCCACTGTCTAAGTACCAGACACTTCCCATCATTGAAGACACCATGCATGCAATGATGGAAAAGTCCAATTTGAATTGGGAGGCCAAAGCCTCACCCACCACTCCTCCTGAGGACTTATCGTTGGACTTCTTCAATGGACAATTTGTAGCGAAGTGACCCATCTTGTGACAATGAAAGCATTTTACTTTCATCATGTCTTTCTTCTTATCTCCATGATAAGAATCTGATTTGGAATGGGAAATTTTACGTTTCCCCTTCCTCACCTTAATCATTAAGGCATAGTTCTCTTCATCATCAGTCTTTGATGAAGGTTCATCCCTGGTGTTCCTCCTGATCTCATCCTGCGTCAAATCTGACCATAGTCGTTTCCAATCTCGCAGCTTCTCCCGACCATTGATAGAGTCTTGATAACTATGCCAACTCTTTGGGAGTCCAAGAAGAGCAAGGCTCACAATATCCTCCTCAACAACCATGATTCCAACACTTCCAATTTCATCCTGACATTAAGTGAACTTGGTCAAGTATTTTGTAATCATCTCACCTTTCTCCATATTGATTTTACGAAGTTTATCCTTCAGTGCCAACTTCCTTTGATCATTATTATTCTGATATAAGTCCGTCAATGTTTTCCACGTAGCATGCAGGGTTTCCTTTCCATGGATACTCGAGACAATATGATCTCAAACTCCCTAAAGGATTATCTACCTTGCCTTTGCCACACACTTCTTCCACTCGGCCAAGTTTTTTGCATCAATAGTTGTTGGCTTAGGAATTGCTTGTTCAACAAATTCCTTCAAGCCATTCTCCTCTAGCACAACCTCCATCCTATCCCTCCAGGCTATGAAATTTGAGCTTCCTTCCAAGGAAAACTCAAGCCTCAACCCATGGAACACCATCTTCTGATCCTAAAGTATGTATGGAAATTCGACTTTCACCTGTAACCTAGAAACTCAAAACTTCAAAATCTCTTCTAGAGAGTTGATTTTAAATTAGCAATATCTATCTCATCCGAACTCTGATTTGGCCGATTGTTTTTTTGAATTTGGGCATCTTTTCCCAAGGAATCCAGATCTGCAATTTGTTTTCGAAAAATTTGCACATAAATTTTCAGATCTTCTCTGCAAACTCTTGACCCAAAAAACAATATTTCTCTGATACCATGTAGAAAATCATGTAGATTCACTAGCTAATGCAATTTGCTAAATAAAGAGAAAATAATTTACTTCTACTCTTTACGAACCCCTTTCAGGGCTCAAGCCAAGCCAAGGACACGAGGAAATTTAAATGCTTTCATTGTCACAAGATTCTTATCATGGAGAAATACTCCCTTGGAGGGCTCAAGCCAAGGACTCCTTTTGTAGTTAAAACTCATGGCTTCAAAAATTTCTTCCTGTGAAGGCAAATCAAATTCCAAGAAATCATGAGAACTACAAGGATCAAAAGATGGAATTAAGGGGTCCCAAATATCCATAGGAGAAATCACTCGGTCAACTTCTAGGATCAAGTCCCCATAATGAAAATAATAGTTCAAAGGATCCTTCCCAGAAACAATTGAACATTGAGGATTCAATGCCACATAGTTCACTTGTGGCATGGTAGGGTCTACTTGAACACTAGGAATAAACCAGGGGGTATTCTGCAGTAAATTTGAATTAGGATGGTGATTAATAAATGCAAGCTGATCAATAGTGACAATATTTTCATTATGGGGAAAACACATCACTTGAAAGAGTGAAGACACCACATCATTCGTAGCATAGACAAAATCACGCCCAAGTAGCATATTAAAGTCTAAAGGGTGATCAACCACCATCATATCGATAAAAATAGTCTTCCCACCTAAAGTAATAGGTAATTGAGGAAGAACACCCATAGATTCACCAGATCATCTATCATAAGCTAACAACTGACTATCAGTTGTCAACAACTTTGGAGAACACAAAGCTTTCCAAGTCAAGGAGGATATAATACTTGCAGAGGATCCTTCATACACCATACATCGATAGACATTTGTGGAATTAACTCTAACCTTTATATGGAAAGGTGCGGCAGAAGGAAGACGAGGCTCGACAAGACTATCCCAATCAAAGGAGACACTCCTAGAACTTGGAGGGCAACATTCGAAGAAACTGGAATGCCCCCTATACCAGAAGACTATGTACTAGAAATCAAACAGACTCTCTTTTTAAGCACTTCACCCCCCAAAAGAGGGGTGTAATCAGCCAGAGATTGCACTGGCTCGACTACTTCATCAACCAATGGTTGATGAGACTCTCAAGAAACCCTAACAGATTCAGGAGTAGAAGAACTTTCAGACTCGACCCATATCCTTTGTACCTCTCGAATACTAGGACACAAATGAGTAAGATGGTCTCCCTTACAAGGGAACTTAGGTTTAAAACTTCTACGCTTAGGTTTCTGATCAACATCCATTCCACCAACATAACTAGTAGTGGTTCATGGAAAGTTGCTAACATGACTCGTAGAGGTTAGTGACTCTTTCCCAAGAGAGATAGGACTTATGCCCCCAGTGCTACTCACAAAAGTAAGTGAGTCAACAAAAGTATGACTCATAGAGGTGGGTGGCCCATTGCTAGTATGACTTGCAGTGACTAGACTTATGCCCCCAACGTGACTTGCAGCAGCTGAAAGCTCATCTCCAACATGACTAGCAGAGGTTGATGATGATTCATTGCTAGTATGACTTGCAGTGACTAGACTTATGCCCCTAGCGTGACTTGCAGTAGCTGAAAGCTCATCTCCAACATGACTAGCATAGGTTGATGATGAATCATTGCCAGTATGACTTGCAGTGACTAGACTTATGCCCCCAGCGTGACTTGCAGCAGCTGAAAGAGCATCTCCAACGTGACTGGCAGAGGTTGATGGTGATTCATTGCTAGTATGACTTGCAGAGACTAGACTTGTGCCCCCAGCATGACTTGGAGCGGCTGAAAGCTCATCTCCAACATGACTAGAAGAGGTTGATGATGATTCATAGCTAGTATGACTTGCAGTGACTAGAATTATGCCCCCAGTATGACTTGCAGTGGCTGAAAGCTCATCTCCAATATGACAAGAAGAGGTTGATGATGAATGGATATAACTATTCTTCTTCTTCGTCTTCCTCTTTCGCCTATTTTTAGATCTCTTATTACAAGAGGAAGGAGAAAGATGAATCTCATATTTCTCTTTGAAAGAAGATGAACAATAAACAGCCATTTGATTCCCTTAAAATAAAGCATTCATCTGAGAAGCTTCAAGAACATCAGGAATATTTAGAGTGGACCACAACCAAACTGGTAGTCCCACATTCAATCCATGAATATTCAAAGTAGTCATCAAGGGGGTACCAACATTTTCAAAGAAAGGAAAAGCACAAGGATCCCCTTTTAGAAGGGTACCTTGGTTGGTCTCCATAGGAATATGTGTCGTACCAGACTTATTCGCGGATCTTTCCCTTATGGGAATGTACAAATGACTTTCCAACGAAGAGTGATGCACAATCAAAACCTTTTCCCTTAAGGAGGCAACTCCACAACTTTCAAAAAGAAATATCAACATCCTTTCAAGCTCAGTGGAGTGGTAGGTCAGTCACTCAGAATATAAGATAAAAAAGTGACAAGACAAAAACACCTAAAGCCAACTGAATCCAAAGAGAAAAGAGCACTCGAGTATAAAGGACCTAAATATGCAACCAATCAAGCAACTTCCAAGTATTTCCACTCTGGGTGATGAGGACCGGACACCAAAATACAAGAAAGTGATGTAACGGACCTTCTGAAGATAGTTTGGGACAATAACAGCCCAAGCCTACCTGCGAAGGTAACAGAAATAGTTACACTGACCTCCAGACAAAAGCCTTTGCGGTGCAAGCACCCAAGCTTCGCAAGGGTACCCTCTAGAAGTACTAATGAATGTGATGCAACATCTGTCTTAGGTGCCACAAGATTCCCCTCCGTAGCCACCTATGTGATCCCTAGGAATAGAAACTATGGGCACCAATTCATATCAAACGTCGGGCGGAACAGCCTCAGGGTGGGATCCAACAAGTAGGAGAGGGGGTATCTATCTTCTTTGTCTTCACTCTCCCTCGCGCTTGACTCCCAGTCACGGATCTTTCCCGATCTTTCTAATGACACTGGATTTCACTCATTATTCAACAACTATGTTTGATAGTTTGAGTGGCCTTAGAGAGTTAACTCTCCACTCATCTATTCCAAGGTCCTAAAGAACTTAAACTTGTTGGTGTTTTTAATGACAAATTAAAAAGTTCTAGTTCTTTTTATTAAAGTGCTTGATTTTAAAGAGGTTGTTATTTAACTCATGGGTAAAATGAGAGTGAAACTTATGATGTTTTGATGCAAAAAAAATCAATAGAAACTTAGCTACATGCAAATGCAATTATTTTCTTCAATGAAAAGGGATTTCTATAAAGTTCTACGAATAAACGTGTACAAGCAAATTTTTTTTTTCTAGAAAACACACTTCACACCCTCAAAAGCTAACAAGAAAACTAAAATGTCTACAATGCAAACTATAATTATGGCCCATGGATGCTCATACAAAAGAAAATGTGTTTCTTTATAATATCAATAAGCCAACTTGACAATAAAGAGGGCAAAAATTTAATAACAAATTTCCCTCAAAATCAAGCAAAACAAATTGAAAAGGATCACAATTCCTCATAATCAAAACAAAATAAACCAAAAAACCAAAAGCTTGGAATGAAAAAGAAAGGATAAAACTATGTTTGTCTTCTTTTTTTTTTTAACCAAAGAAATTTTCGAGGTCATAAAAAGACTACTAAATTTCAAATATAAAGAAACAAGCACCAAGAGTCCTTAAACTTCGCAAGTTATACAACTCATTAATAAATGAAACTTGAAACAAGAAGGACTACAAACTTGTACAAACTAACCTGAAGTAGTAAAAGACTTCAAGAAACCAACAAAATTTCAAGAAAAAACTCTCAAGATTTCCAAAGAGACACTCAAAAATCGTGAAAAACAACAAGGTCAACCAAAAGGGAAAGTAAAACAAAGCAATTCGAAATCTGGGTTATAAACGAAACTGAAACCAATTTCTTGTTCTAGAAATCTAGAACATCCAAGAACTTTAGAAAGAAGCCTTGAACCCAAGACACAAACCAAAACCTTACTCAAAATGCAATCCTAGTCCAACTAGGATTTTCACTAAGAAGGAGATTTGAAATTGAAAACTTGCAAGAGAACAGAGTTCTACAAACAGTGGATGACCAGAAAATAACAGAATTCACTAGGAAACGAACCCAACTGAGCAAAATATTTTGAAAAAAAAAATCAAAATTATGTATACGCGACTGTGTAAAGACACAGAGGTGTGCACACGAGTTTCAAACATAGGAAACTCATGTATACGCGAGTCTGTTTGAGGAAACTTACGTGTATACGCAACTGTACCCCAAGAAAAACGCGTATAAAAGACTCAATCAAGAAAAATAAAAAATCAAGACGTGATCCAGAAGATCAGACTTGATGCCTAGGAAGTTAATAATTCAATGACACTATAAAAGAAAACAATCAAGAAAACAAAACCCTGATTGAGAACAAACAACCCAAACTAGGAAAAACAAGAATATTTTCCCCAACGGAGTCGCCAATTTTATTGCGGGTGGGAACACCCTAGGGACTTGGGTTGAAAACCCCAACAGAGTTGAGGGCATACAGCAGCAAGAAATCTGCAGACAAACAATCTAAATGCTTAAACTACTGAACTGGGAAGAAGTGGCCTTACCTGGAGGTCCTACATTTGGGTCGATCCTGCAAGGTCCAAACCCTCTGCTTCTTCCGATAACTTTAAAACCTGTAAATTATCCAAGAAAATCATATACAACAACAGTAATAGAAAGCATGTTCATGATATACATCTTAGATCATATAAGAAAATGAACAATTATGCATTAATATAAGACTTATAAGCAAATCACAACATGGATCAATGCATAAACATGATAAATATCAGGAACATAACAGCATTTATTTACTAATGTAAGCTAATGAAAGGTGGAAAACTACAACCTGAGTCTTCATCCAACTCCAAGCAGAACTATCCTCTGGATCCATCCTGCCCCAACCTCAGCAATTTTCCTCCATCAATACACACAAGGATGTCATAAGAGGGATGAAGGACATCTCAAAAGAGGAAACAAAGGTTTCCTATAACTTGGGGAGTGCATGAGGCACAGGGATTTCTTCAAATTCAATCAGGGATCAATCAACTATAACATCAATATCTCCTCTCTTCTCCTCCCTTGGGTCTTCCCATGGAGGTTTATTTATACTTCTCCAAATTAGTTTTTTTCGGTTTGGAAACAGTTGGGCCACGGGCTGAAGTAGGTGAGTAACAAGTAAAACCCATAAAATCCTTCCGAATTTAAGGAGATTTATTATTTTTAAGTGTTTTAACACATATACGTGGGTTGGGTTTATACTGACTGCATGTACATGCTTTTAACATGGGGAAGAGTAGCGTATAGGAAATAAAACATTGTTCTTAATAATTTGGACCAAGTCTGGAAAGGAAGGGTTGTCCTAGGCCATAATCAGAGCATGAGATCTACCAAGAGTGGTAAATGGTGCTATAACACAAACAATAATCAATAGAGGAAGAGAATCAAAGGCACATAGCACAATAAATATCTGGGAAAAGCCATAGCTCAAAACCCCATTATTTGTTTTGTATTAGTCTGGAAAATCAAGATGAAATTACAATTCTTGTTCTCTCTAGAATAATCCTAGCACTCAGCAAATTCAATCTCCAACTCATAAGCATGCTCAAGGAAAAATCTTAGCCTCTTCATAAGCTCTCCGAGTCTCTATTCCAATCTGTAATTCCTATGAAGGATAACTTGTATTTAAAGGGAAATAAAACCTCTAAAAATAGCGCAATCCCTCAAGGATCAGTTCCTGAATGCATGCATTATCAGTGCAACTCAAAAAAATCTAAAACAAATAGTACACTTTCCCTACATTCTAGTCTCAACTGGGTCTTTCTCAGAATTGACATGCATGAGTTTCTAATGATTAAATATTCAGTTAACTAGAGTAGCACTGGTGGAGTTCATTAGTGTCACCACTGACTATTAACTCACTATTAGTTATCTCAATCAGTTTGAGAACTAATTTAACTAAGCTGACTCATGAAACTGAGTTCTATTTTACAACTCACACTGGACTCCTACAAACTAGGGAGAACATATACATGACTTCCAAAAGACTTCCAACTCGAATTTCCTAAGTTAAGTAAGTTTAATAAACTTAATTAAGTAATTTTAAGTTGCTATGAGAACAGAATTCGAATTTAATTCACAATTTAATTCAAGGACAGATTAAACTGGAATTTTTTGTTGCCATTTCTCAACAATCCGCCCAAGAGCCTGTTTGTTTCCAGAGTTGTATTGCTTGACATTTTGTAGAGCATTTTACAAGCAAAATGGAGAAAGAGGCCTAATTTGTTCATCTTTTCAGTGTTTTTGAGCCCAAGAAGATCCTACACAGGGGTTTTTGGGCATTCTGGACATAATGGTGGTATTATTTTTGCAATTTGAGCATTGTATTTTGATGTAATTTATCATTTGAGCATATAATATAAAGAGCCACCACTAGAAGCTGGACCTAGAGACATAGCCCAAGAGGGTGAACTCCGTCACTAATTTGTTTCGTTGTGATGTTGTTTATTGTCCATTTTTAACTATTAAAATTTGTAAAATTTAACTTAATTTGTGTGCTTTTGCAGTCATGGTCCATTGCCCAAAAGACATAAACTAGCTTGAAAAACTTTATATGAAACCTTCAATTTTAATTTCAGATCAGTTTGGTATCAAAGCATGGTTTTTGTGAAGGTTTGACAGATTTTGCAAGTGTTTTTCTTGAATGATTACAAGGTATAAATTGAGAAGAGGATAAGGAGTGCTTGAAGAACCAAACCCTCAAATTGGTTCAAGAAGGCCACAAACTCCATAAGTCATGGCACATGAAGAAGGACAAGGACCAGAATTGATGTCTGAGGATGAGAGAGATTTGAGAAAGGCTTTCTATGATATGACTAAGATGGTGAAAGTGTTGTACAATGAGGTTTCAATGAGAAATTTATAATCAACCAAAAGGTAATGGTGGTGATGGGAGCAAGCCTCCACCTAAACCTCCTCCTTCACCTCCATCTACACCTCCATCCTCACCTCCTTCTTCACCTCCTTCATCCAATAGACCTACTCCTCTTCCATATCCAAAAGGACATGCTAAATCTCCTTTGATTAAGCTTTATGTCAAGTTTGAATTTCCTGTGTACAATTTGGAAGTAAGTGCTAAAAAGTTGGATAATTGGGTTTGTCAAATTGAAGTCTATTGCAAGATTCAAAATATTGATGGCAATGTCACAAAGATCCAACTTGCTTATCTTTGATTGGAAGGTGCAACTCTCATCTGGTGAGAGGCCAGAACTGAAGAAGATTTGAAGAAAAGTAGTAAAATTATATTTTTTTGGAATGATTTTATAGTTGCATTAAGAAGGAAAATTTATCCATTAGCTTACATGCAAAAAACAATCATGGATTGGAAAAAATTTGGACAAGATAAAGGTGAAAATGTCCAGAGTTACACACAAGAATTTAGAAGAGGAGCTTTAATCTTGGGTGTTGATTTGTCTTGACAAGATGCTCTCCTTAAATATATAGATGGATTACCTAGTTATTTGAGGCATACTATAATTATGTTTAATCCCACCAATCTAGATGAAGTATGTGTTTAGGAAACTCATTTAGAATCAAGAGGCAATAATGTTCCTCAACAGTTATTGGCTTAGTGGGTATTGACCCAAGTTTAGAGTTAGTTTCTCCGAACAAATCCCTACACTACTGGCCCTTTCGGCATCAATCCGCAAAGTGTGGACTGAAGTCTCACCCGAAGCAGTATGGGGGGATGTTGGAACCAAGTTTCCACACCCAAAGATCAGTTTAATGTCGTTTTATGCCCTAAATATGTCTTCGTGCAGATCGATAAGCCTTTAAGGCTTATTGATGTAACTTCCTTTAATCAGCCTCTAGACCTCTGTGAAGGTCTATGATTGTCTTTTTTGGACCCTGAATAGGAAAATCCACTACTTACGCACCTCAAATATTACTTATAACCCAGTAATTACTTAGATTAGCTTAAGTGTTCAATAACTTCAACTTACAACAATATAATCTTTGGGTAAACAGTTAATAGTAATTGTGTTCATATAACCATATAAGTCGTGTAAAGTCATGCATCAATACATCATTATTTCGTAAACCCATCATAACATAAGGTGCATTCATATAAACAGAAGTAAAGAGATAAACACAAGTATTTCTACAACAATCTTTCTTTATTAATACTCAGTTCTACTTACAGATTCAAGACTTCCCTGCTCCCTCAGCTTCAAGGGTCCACACACTCAGCTGCAGACTCTACTCTAGGCCTCTACGCACATAGCTTCAGATCCTTTCTTCCTACTCTTCTTCGCTAACTCTTTTTACTTCTCCCATAGACCAAACTCCACTACTTTTCTTAGACATCCTAAGACACACCTATTTATACAATCTCATGGTCCACGGATCATGGGCAGATCTTCAAAAGTCAAATCAACTTACATAAAATAAGGGTAAAACCCTTTATGACTCTTTAATTATCTATGCACTCCATAACTACAACTTGCAGAGAATTTACATCTTTATACAACAAAACTTGGGCTTTTGCCCCAAAATTGACCCTAAGGGGCCCCATCCCAACAGGGCCCCAAAATAAAGATCGTGACTCACCCCCGAGTCACTCTACTAGAATAGAATCTTACTACAAATATTACCCAGCTCCACTCGTACCACTGCTACCTCAGCTACGCTCTGCATGGCTGCCTATTTGATTTGTTCCACCAGCTTCTCTATGGTTGGTCCTGCACTGTCCTGCTGGATTTTCTACAGCGTACTTTACAAGTTCACCAATTTCTCTTGAATGTTGGCGGAGATGATGTAGGCGTCATCCAACTAAGGCCCCAATCTGACCTTGAGGACTAGCTCTCTCTTCTGTGTTGCCTCCACTTGTAGATGCAGTGCCTCTCCTCCTGTAGCTTAGCAAGGCATTGTGCAGCAGCAACGGTGCATGTCGTTGCCCTTACTTCATCATACTATTGTTGGAGTTCGTGAGCTTCTATATTCAAGGCTTGCAGGGTGGGATCTTCCTGCAGAGCCATGAATACCTCCATTTCTTGCTCAAAAAGCACAGTGCATTCTACCACCATGGCATCCACTGTCATGACTCCATCCTTCACAGCGGCTTTGTGTTGTTCTCTGACCTCTCGTAGAGTTGAAGGTTGTGACTTCAACTCTAATTTTGTGATATTCAAGTTCAGCTCAAACTGAACTCTAGCCACTTCCATCTAAGCATCACATACACCTGCAACCAGCTTTCTGATCTTCGTCTCCAACAACACTTCCTCTGGTATATGCAGTTCAGGCACTGTTCTACAGGTTTCTACTAACGCGACTGCAAGCTGGTTATTTTGTGCCTATATTTTCTTTTGTGCCTCCAGCACCTCTGACTTCTCGAGGAACATTTGTTCATTGTTCACTCTATACTCGTTGATTAGGTTGAGTGCGCGCTGCTTCTGAGCTCTAAATTCTGTTATCACTCATGCCTGCAGTGTGTGAAGTTACTCATTCGGGAGCGTGGCCAAGTTGAGGCTGATTTTCTTCAAAGAACTCACTATGGCCTTGTCATCGACCGCCTCCACGCTCAAATATCCATGTGGAACCGCAATTGTCTGGAGATCTAGTGATCGAACCATCTCTGTTGCTTGAGTGTTCCCCAGTGCCAAACTTTTTGATGCAACGCTGATCTGCCCTGTGCCTACCTAGATCCTATTTGTCTTAATCAGCATCTCGTGTAGATCCTTATGAATGGTGCACAGTGCCTGTTGTTGTTGTTGCTCAAACTGCTACAGTAGTCCTGTTTAGTATCCTACACCTTGTCACCTATCACATCTGTTAAAGTGATCGGATCTAGTGACGGCTCTGTCACCTTTGACTTCTTTTGTGGTCCTTCCTTTCCTTGTTCTCTGTACCATTTGACCCGGAAGGGAGTGCTCTCCTGCTCCTCCTGACCACAGTCACCCTGCTCTAACTGCTCCTCCTCCTCTATTTGAGGGAAAGGAGACTCTTCGTTGTGCTCGGAGCCGCGCTCTTCCTATTTAGCCTACTACTTCGCAGCGTGCTCTGCTTCCACCCAGGCCTTCTCCTCGGCCTCTTTTTTCTGCTTCTCAGCCAACTGCTGAACCTTCTACTTAGTTGCTTCCTTCTTTTTCTTCTTCGTGGACTTGCTAGTACCTACGACCAGAATGGATGGAGAGTGCCAATATGTCAGCCAGTGCTTGATAACTTCCTCAATAGTGTCATTTGTAGTGAGGTAGGGTAGGTCAAACCATTTTTGCTGTGGATCCTTCCACGCTCGAATGTATACACAGTGGAAATCAGCTTTGAAATCCGTGTACCCTGAAAGTTTTTCAAACATGGTTGGTGACAACCGTGGCTTCTGGTTGATGGCCATGCGAATTATTACCTCCATCAGCACCCAAAATACTTTGGTCTCTTTGATCTGCGCAACATCTTTGTGGCCCAAAGAGATGCAAACTTTGCAGCCTACCATAAATCCTTATCCACAGGAGGAAACTGGTTGTCCTCTAGAAGATCCTAGGCAATGAACACAATGGAGAGAAAAAACCATGAATATTGGAATGTTTTACTCTCATTCTATACCTCCCGACAGTTTGCAAGGAACTCACTACAAAGGTAGCATGTCCAGTTGAATTGTACACCCTTCGCGCACTAGGCAACCAAAGAAAATACTAGCGATGGAACCTCATCCGCGCAGCATTTTCTCATAAATTTTCCCATGAGTATCTGTGTGGAAACCTTTATTGCAAGATCGGTGATTGAGGTTATAGAGTACCCACGTGGCTTCTTATCGAGCTTGAGTTTATCCTTCAATTTTGTAGTCAGGTCGCACTTGCTTGTCTTTCCGCCAAACTCCTTGGCCATATTCAATCCTGAATGCGGCAACAGTGTGATCCAATGGATAAGCATATCAATGATAGGGATCTACGTGCTCAACCACAGGCATCCATCATGCACCAGGCACATCAACTGCTTAATGAAAATCAAGTTGATATTGGAGCAAGGGTAGTGGGGAACACACAATGGGTTCAGCAACCCCAATTGGTTCACTCCCAAATCCACTCTACAGGCTCCAGCGCAGTGACACCTGATTCTTTGTAGAACACCCTCTTCATGTAATTTTCATTTCCAAGTGGGCAAACCTCTCGTGGTCCGCCAAATCCAAATCTCTAGTTTGAGATGGGGAATCCGCGCCAAGCGCAGACCTTCAAAAGTGATGTTGCTTAGTAGTAGGGGTGTATTAAGGAGGAATTTTCCTGCATCTAGGCCCTTAGGGACCTTCACTTTCCCCTTGCATGGAGGGATGTAACCCAACAACTTGGATATTGGATCCACCCCCTCGGTGTCTATGTCCTCCACGCCCTCTTCAGCCTCCAGGTCCACCACTTTTCCCTTCTCTTTCACACTCAGTTTGTCTCTCTTCTGATCCTAGGTGGATGCATTCTTTCTTGGTGACTCACACACTAGCATGGGCTTCTTCTACTTGTCTGTCTTAGGTTTGGGGACTTCCCTCACTGGCGTCGGCTTCGGTCTAGGTGACCTCAGTGCCGTAGGCACTATAGCTATAGTTTCCATGCTCATCACCTCTGGAGAATCTCCTTCAAAGGTGACAACCCCTCTAGTACTAGAAGTCTCTCCTGGTCCAGACATTGTGTTGAGAATGAATCGCTGGGTTTCCTCGAGTAACTTCTCAAATACAAAACTAGAAACCAAATCAACGCAAACCTGAGGATTCATATACAATCAACAGTTCAACACAAAAATTATAAGAGTGCAAAGTGTTTTTCATTGGAAAGCCACACGTAATTTATAGGTGAATTCAAATTTAAATTCGAATGTTCCCCCCAAAATCTATTCATAAATGTTGAATTTGCGACATATTTCCAAAGATTTCACTCTTAAATTCAATCTTAAATGTCGCCCCCACCTACTCCTCTTAACTGTCTCCTGGCAGTCAAATCATGAATAGTGACTATAGCGGTTAATTTTCTACTACATTGTGTGGTCTCTCCCCCTATAGCGCAGCTCCCTTCACGCTTCTTCTGGTACTGTGACATCATTTGTTTTCGCGCAGACCCCTTGTCGCATAGCTCTTCAAACCAGGCAATGTAGTTTATAGTCTCGCGCCTCCTTGCAGCTGCTTGGAGCACTAAGATTGAGCTACCGTCATGTAGTCATTGGGCCAGATCCCCAGTGTATGGCTTCAATTGGCTTCCATTTACCCTTCCCGAAAATGGATCTCCATTCAACTTCGCGAGTTGAACTGCTCCATCATCTATAATCTCTTTGATAACATATGGTCCCAGCCAATGCATCTGAAACTTTCCTAGAAACTTATCAAACTTATTGTCATATAATAAAACCCAATCATTTGCCTTGAAGGTGCACAATTTGATGTGCCGATCGTGCCAATATTTTTTGCATTCCTTCTGAACCTACTGATGGAATCCAGCCAAAAATATATCTTCTTCGAGCTTTGTTAACTACGTGAGCCTTTCTTCGAAGGCTCCGTTGTCCGCCATTCCTATGAAGGCCATTATGCGTAGATTGGGCACAATTTACTCCATAGGCATCATAGCTTCTACACCATAGACCAACCTAAAACATGTCTGACCATTAAGCTTCTTACAGGTAGTTCTATAAACCCAGAACGCTTCTGGTACACGCACGTCCCAATCATTTGGTTGTGTGTTGCAAACCTTTTTCAGTGCATTCTCCAATATCTTATTAAAAGCTTCAACCGTTCCATTGGCCTGAGTATGATACGACGTACTCTTTTGGTGATAAACTTGGAACTCTTCTTTCAACACATTGATCGTTTCATTAAGAAAGTTCATACCATGATCGCTCATCAATACCTTCGGGCAACCAAACCTGGTCAACACATATTCGAAAAGACATTTTGTTGTTGGTTCTCCTGTACAGTCCTTCACAAGTTGTGCCTCTGCCCATCTGGTCAAATATTCATTTACAGTGATGATATACTATGCACTTGTCTTCTTTCCTGGAGGCTGAATCGGTCCTACAAAATCAATTTCCCATTTCTCAAATGGCTGCAATGACACCTATGGGTTCAGAGGCAACTCATCCCTCTACGATGGCCTTCCCATTCTCTAACATGTGTCGCATGCACTACAATATGCTTTAGAATCCCTATGCAGTGTCGGTCACCACAACCAATGCACAAAATCTTCTTCATGGTTGGTTTTCGTGCATAGTGCCCTCCCGCAGCTCCTCCATGAGCTTCAGCGAGTATGCTGTTCCATTCAAAGTCGGGCACATAACATTGAAGTATCTCATCTGATCCCATTTTATATAAATGGCCTACTATAACTGAAAATTTTGTCGCACGCACCACCAATTCTTTCTTCTATTGATTAGTGTACCCTTTGGTAACCATTCATGTGGTTAGAAAGTGGTTAATGTCTGCAAAGTGATTATTCGCTACATGCACCACAAAGAGTTGCGCATCAAGCATCCCTTCCTCCAAATTGTTAGGCTGCTCCCCTGTTTCAATGCGTGACAGATGGTCTGGCCCTGCATTCAACCTTCCTGGCTTCACAATCACCTTGAAATCAAACTCCTAAACTAACAGCAACCATCTGCATATTTTCCCCCCCAACACAAGCTTGTTAACTAGATATTTCAATGCATAATGGTCTGTGTACATCTTGAAATGTTCACCTAGCAGGTAATGTTTGAACTTGTAGAGCACGTACACCATATCCAAGCCTTCGCACTTTGTCATCAAATAATTCTTTTCAGCCTTAGACAACTTCCTACTCACAAACTCTATAGGGTCATCCAGTTCTCCTTCATCGGCCTGTGTCAGCACTACTCCTAGCACAATACATGAAGCATCTACATGCACATGGAACTCCTTCTTCCAATCTGGGAAGACTAGGATCGGTGCGGTGACCATTTGCTCCTTCAGTACATCTAGGCTACACTAATATTCTTCATCCCAACAGAATGTAGCATCCTTCTTCAGTAGCTTTTCCATAGGCGCAGTAATTTGAGCATAATGTTTGATGAACTTCTGATAGTACCCAGTATGGCCCAATGTTGTGCGCTACTATTTAACACTTCGTGGCACCTCCAAATTAATTATAACTGCAATATTAGTAGGGTCCACCATAGGTCCTTGCCTGCAACAGAGCCATTTGTTGGCTTAATGGGTCCTAACCAGGTTCAGAGTTAGTTTCGCCATACAAACCCCTACACTACTAGCCCTTTCGGCATCAATCCGCAGAGCGCAGACTGAAGTCTCACACGAAGTAGTATGGGGGGATATTGGAACCAAGTTTCCGCACCAAGAGATCAGTGTAATGTCATTTTATACCCTAAATCTGTCTTCACACAGATCAATAAGCATTTAAGGCTTATCAATGTAACTTCCTTTAATCAGCCTCTAGACCTTCGCGAAGGTCTACAACTATCTTTCACGGACCCTGAATAGGAAAATCCACTACTTATGTGCCTCAAAGATGATTTATAACCCAATAACTACTCAGATCAGTTTAACTGTTCGACAACTTCAACATACAATAAGATAATATTCACGTAAACAGTTAACAGTAATTGCGTTCATATAACAAGATAAGTCGCGTAAAGTCACACATCAATACATCACTAATTCATTAACCCATCATAACATAAGGCACATTCATATAAACAGAATTAAAGAGATAAACATAAGTATCTCTACAACAATCTTTCCTTATTAATACTCAGTTCTTCTTATAGGCTCAAGACTTCCCTGCGCACTCAGCTGCAGGGGTCCGCACACTCAGCTGTAGACTCTACTCTAGGCCTCTGTGCACACAGCTGCTGAGCCTTTCTTCCTACTCTTCTTCGCTAACTCTTTTTACTTCTCCCATAGACCAAACTCCGCTACTTTTATTAGACATCCTAAGACACACCTATTTATACAACCCCATGGTCCACAGACCATGGGTAGATCTTCAAAAGCCGACTCAACTTACATAAAAGAAGGGTAAAACCCTTTATGACTCTTTAATTATATACATACTCCACGACCACAACTTGCAGAGACTTTACATCTTTATACAACAAAACTTGGGATTTTTCCCCAAAATTGACCCTAAGGGACCCTATCCCAACAAGAGCCCAACAAGAAACCTTCTAAATCGTGAGACAAAGGAAAGGAGAAGTTTAAAGGAAAAGGAAAAAAGAACGCTACTATTACGAAAGAGGGAGAGAAAATTACCTGTAAGCATTGTTCAAAATATGGCCATGATGAAAACCATTGTTGGAAATTGCATCTAGAATTGAGACCAAATAAGTTCAATCACAAGGGAAAACAAAAGATTGTTGTTACAACTCAACAAGATCTAGGATCTGATTCAGGCGATGAAACAAAAATCACATCCATGGGAATGAAAGGTATAGCTTCTAATACAAGTAATATTTCTTATAGTAAGCCTATTGAATCTCAAAATGATAAAGAAATAAGTGAGCTTGTCCATATCAGGGTCATTACAAACATACAAAGGTCGATACATTATTTGATAGTGGATCCCAAGTCAAGCTTATCTCTAAAGCGTGTCAAGAAACTTAATTTAGAAAGTATACCTCATGCTAAATCTTACTTTTTGGGTTGGGTATGCGATGATGTCAAATTACAAGTGATAAGAAAATGTAAACTTAAATTAGCTATACTGTTAATTTTATAGATCAGGTAGAGCTTGATGTTGTACCACTTGATATTTGCAGGGTTGTTTTAGGGATTCCATACTTATATGACTGAAAAGTCATATTCTATTGTCATGAGGAAAAATATCATATTTTTAAAGATGTAGTTGAGTATATTGTTAGATCACGTCACAAGAAGATGAACTTATCTCTTGTCAGTGATGGTCAGATGAAAATGCTTGTAAATGCAAGTAAGAATTTTTTGTTGTTGATGATTAAAGCTAAAGATACTACTGAATTTGAAGCTTTCACGGGATGTCATTCTAAACTCAAGCATGAAATGGTTGAAGTTGTTAACACTTACGACAAGATGTTTCAGGAACCTGAAGGGTTACCTCCAAAAAGAGGAATCCAACATGAGATTCACTTGTAGAGGGATGCACCACTTTTAAATACTGGCATGTATAAAATGTTAGTTTTGGAGAATGCAGAGATCAAGAAGAAAATTCAAGAGCTACTTGAAAAATGGGTCATCAAACCTAGAACATCTCCTTGTGGGTCTCCTATTGTTTTGGTTCCAAAGAAAGATGGTACATGGTGCATGTGTGTGGATTTCCGAGCTTTGAACAAGATCACATTAAAGAATCGCCTATCCTCTTCCTCGCATTGATGATTTGCTAGATTAGTTAAAGGAATTTGCTTATTTTATTAATTTATATTTGAGAAGTTTATATTTGAGAAGTGGTTATCATCATATAAGGATTGTTGAATATAATATTTGGAAAAAGTCTTTCAAGACAAGACAAGGTTTGTTTGAATGGTTAGTTATGCCATTTGGGATTTGAAATGCACCTGCCACATTCATGAGAGTTATGAATGATGTGTTGCGACCATTCCTGGATGATTTTGGCATAGTCTACTTAAATGATACTATTATTTTCAGTAAGATTCATGAAGAGCATGTCAAGCAAGTGAAATAAGTTCTAGATGTATTGAAAAAGGAAAAATTGTATTTGAAGATGTCTAAATGTGAACTTGGGAAAACCTATTTGGTTTACTTGGGTCATACTGTAGGAGGGGATGAATTGAAGATTAATCCCTCAAAATTTGATGTTATTATCAATTGGCCTAAGCCCAACAATGTAACAAAAGTTAGGAGCTTTTTGCGAGCAACCTAGTATTTGAGAAAATTTATCGCTAACTTCTCACTCATTGAAGCACCATTACATGCTTTGACAAGTGTTAAACAATTATTTTCAATGGGGAGGCAAGCAATAGAAAGCCTTCGACACTTTTAAAGAGAAAATCAATACAACACTATTTCTAGCATTTCTAGATCTTAAGCAGCCATTCGAAATTAAAACCGATGCAAGAAAATATGTTATGGGAGAAGTTTTGATGCAACATGGTAATCCAATATGTTAGCATTCTGAAACTTTTACGAATGCAGTAATTAACTATCCAAATTATGATAAAGAGTTGTATGCTTTGGTACAAAACATAAGAAATGGAAGCACTATTTGATGGGTAAAGAAATGATTATTCTACTAACCATAAACCTTTGCAATATTTACAATCTCAAACCAAGCTACAACAAGCTAGACATTTCAAGTGGATGGGATTCATACAACAATTCCATTTGGTAATAAGGTATAAGAAAGGTATATACAGCAAAGTTGCAGATATGTTGTCAAGGCCTATTGTTAATGCATCTGTTATTCTTAAGCATAACTCAATCATGCCTGAAATTTATATTGAACAATATGCTCATGATGCAGATTTTAAAGATGTTTATGCAACTTTGATTCAAGACAATCATGTTGAAGAGTTGGATTATCATGTTCATAAAAAGTTGTTGTATCATCTTGGAAATGTATGTGTTCCACAAGGTGAAAGAATCAATTTTATAAGGGAGGCCCACACATCTCTTATTGTTCGCCACTTTGGTGTAGGCAAAACAATTGCTCAAATTCATAGGTATTATTAATGGCCTCACATGAATGAAATTGTATAAAGATATGTGAAAGGATGTTATATGTGTGCTACTAGCAAGACAAGCAATAGGAAATTAGGTTTGCACACTTCACTTCCTATCCCTTCTCATCATTGGGAAATAATTTCTATGGATTTTGTTGGGGGACTACCAACGTCTAGGAAAGGTCATAATTATTTATATGTTGTAGCATATCATTTCAGAAAAATGTGTGTGTTGAGGCCATGTAAGAAATAAGTTACAACTAAATAGACTAAAAATTTGTTCTTCCAAAATGTATGGGTTCACTTTAGGTTACCCACTTCTATTATTTTTTATCGAGATTCTCGATTTATGAGGAAGTTTTGGTTAATTTTATGGGTACTCATGGACACAAAGTTGAAGAAGAGCACAACATTTAATCCACAAACTGATGACTAGGCAGAAGTAATGAATATAACAACATTTCATCTCCTTCGAGGATATTGTGGTAAGCATCCTAAACTTTGGGATGAGCATTTGCATTACAGCCAACATGCCTATAATTGTGTCAAACATTCATCTACACAAGTATCTCCATTTGAAGCTTGCTTGGGTTATTTGCCAAAGTCTCTTTTTGATTTCATCTTTGGTAAATATATTGCAGTAGATGGACAAAGCCAAGCATTTCATTGAATAAATTCAGCTATTGCATCAAAGGGTACAAGAACAATTAGAGAAAAGCAAAACTCATGATTTCCAAGTGTGAGATCAAGTTTGGTTGTACATCAACAAGGAAATACTACAAGGTGAAGGTAAAAATTTCAAGCCAATCAGATATGCTCCTTTCAAAATCTTGGAAAAGATTGGTAACATTGCTTTCTGATTAGATTTACCACCTTACATGCAAATTTATTTTGTTGTGAATGTGGAAAACTTGAGATTGTATGAGCCTCCTATGATTGATGATTAAGAAGAGAATGTTTAGATTCCATCTATAGAATATTTTTCTCCCGAATATTTAAATGAGTTGCCGGAAGATTCAATCCTTGACACGAGGATAAGTACTTCACACAAAGGCAATGTGGAGTATTTTTTAGTGGAGTATTAAATCACTCTACAGGATTCGACTTCCTACCAATTAACAAATCGCCCTGCCAACGTGCCATATTGTTTCTTGATATACATTAGTGACATATTTATATTTAAAGTCACATGGTATCACGTTAGGGGGAGGGTCAGGTAGGAAAGTGCATCGATCGGTCGAGCCCCAAGTGTTATGGCCTTCAACGTGACCAAAGGTGAGAGTTGGGAGGGGCAAGGCACGTGGCACCATTCCCACACCCCAACCCATGGTTCTATTATCAAATGTGACTGTCGACATAGTTTGCAGAAGGGTGGGCCATGTGGCACCCTACCCACACCCCAAACCACAATTCTATTAACCAATGGGTGACCAGGAAAGGGTCTAGGAGGCACATGGATTATGATTTGTGCCCCACAATCATTTATGTTTCCATATGACCGACCAGAGAATAGAGAAAAATGGGCTCGACCCAATTTTAAAAAATAATAATAATAATAATGGTTCAACAAAAAGCACCAAACCCAGTTGGATTTGTGGGTCGAACCTGTGACTTCTGAAAATAAAATTGAGTGCCATACCAATCCACCCAAGAGTCTTTTTGTTGCCATATTTGTAGTCTGTGACAATTTGTAGATCATTTTTACAAGCAAAATGGATAAAGAGGCATGACTTGGTAATTTTTCCAGCCTTTCTGAGCCCAAGAAGAGCCTACATAGGGGTTTTTGGAATTCTAGACGTAATGGTAGTATTATTTTTGCAATTTGATTGTTGATGTAATTTAACATTTGAGCATATAATATAAAGGGCCACCATTGGAAGCTGGACTGAGAGATGTAGCCCAGGAGGGGTGAACTCCATCATCAATTTGATGTGTTGTGATGCTTTTTATTGTCCATTTTTAACTGTTAAAATCTGTAAAATTTAACTTAGTTTGTGTGCTTTTGCAATCACGATCCATTGCCCAAAAGACATAAACTAGCTTGTAAAACTTTATATGAAACCTTCACTTTTAATTTCAAATCATTAAAGTACCTTACCAGCTGAGGAATCTTCATAAGAAAAAATAGATCAATAATATGATTGGAATAATAGTGATGAGGAGGACACTTTAGAGGAAGGATTTTAGTATGATAGGGCCATAGCACAACTCTTTAGTTCACAAAAGGAAATCACATTCAAGGTAAGAGGTGTAGTATAATGGAAATGAGTTGTTTCTTTGATTAATACATGGGAAACTCATAATTTCATTAATGAAAGAATTGATACTAAGAGGGGTTTGCAAAAATAAGAACATAGTGTGTTTAAGGTGATGGTAGCTATTGGGCATACACTACAACAGAAAAGGAAAATAACGCCTAAAATAACATTGGAAATTAGTGTATTTTAGTTCATGAATTAGACACATTTTCCAGTGTAAAATTGGGTGCAATCAAGAATGTTTATCATAACACCAGACTTAGTGTTGAAAATTGCACTGGAAATAACACCTGGAATATCACCAAAATAGTGCCAAAAATAGTTCCAAGAATTTCAAAGGAAATAGCACTAGAAATTGTGCCAGAAATTACGCCAAAAAAAATTCTAGGCACAATGCCTAAAATAGTGTATAAAATAGCGCGAGAATAGAGCCAGGAATAGCGCCAATTTTAGCACCAGGATTTGCTTCCAATTTTGCATCCAGTTTTGCTTCTCCTTTTTATTCTAGTTTTGCTTCTAGTGTGGCTTCCAATTTGGCTTCCATTGTTTCTTCTTTTTTTTCTTCCCAACGTTGGGAATAGTGCCCAAATTTGCATCCAGTTTGGCTTCCAATTTTGCTTCTAGTTTTTCTTCCATTTTCGTTTCCCGTTTTGATTCTAGTGTGACTTCCAATTTGGCTTCCATTGTCACTTATTTTTTTTCTTCCAAAATGATTATTGTTTTGTTTACAATTAAATTAATATGTTTTATTTCAATTTAATTAGGTAAATATATCATGTCTCTCAAAAAAGTTATATGATTATATACTAAGTCATATGAATGCATTTGAAATATTTTATAGGATAACATTTATAAATAATTTTCATGGAAACAAACATCCATACAAATTAACAACATCATTATACTAATTAAAACTCCATCAAAATAGAATCTACAACATCTAGTATATATAAAATAACAAGATAAGTATTGTAACATGATCTATAATTTAAGTGAATTTGACAACATCCATCATGAGTAGTAAATCAAAACCATCATATGTAATAAATATGCATCCAAATCATCAACCAATTTCGATACATAAAAATTGATAAGTCAATGCTGATAAGATCATCATCAAATATAACTAAAACAAGTGAAATTCACATATACTAGTAGATCAATAACATGTGAAAATGATACATGTCCAACAGTGAACATAAGTCAAAATGGTACATCATGTACAAATGATATAAATAAAAATATAAATTATATAAGACAAAATGATACAAGTCAATGTGATACATCATGTCCAAATGATATAAGTCAAAATGATACATGTCAAAAAGATACAACTCAATAATATGGTACTAGAGGTTGTGAAAATGATACATATGATAGTAACCATGAAAATCAACCTCATAATAATATATCAAAAATGATCCATGATGTAGTCTATATGATCATGAATGTCACTGGCTGCTACCAACAACTGCCTCATCATCATCATCCCCATTGTGATCATCATCATCATCGTCATCTGTATCGGAGCCAACCTAGTCGTCACCTATATATGTGTCATCATGAGAATCATTTGTCATCTTAGCATCAGACCCAACATGATCTGAGTCTATGTGATGAGGATCATTTAGATCTTCTGGAATATCCTTGTTCTACAAAAAAGACATTTAGAATGAAAAGTTATTATTTATTTCATGCAATAATTAATTTCTTTGTTATAATCCAATATTACAACATATGAAATTAAATTATAATAATATTGCATCATATAAATAAAATTTCAAATAAGTTACAACTAATGTATCATTCCATTGATGTAAAACATTCAATAATTCTAATAAACGTTAGTAAAGATCATAAAAAAATAAATTATTATACAATTTAATTATCAATTGTAATTTCTATTACATAAGCTTAAGTAAAAACCCTCTCCATTTTTTGATATATATGACTATGTTTGCCTTGAAGATATTTTGAGATTTAACTAGTATATATGTCTTCTTCTCTTATATTTCAAATGTGAATATTTTTCTAGGACATGTTGGCATTGACACACACTAGAATGCCTTGTCACTTGGCACGACTTTACACCTATCATATTTATGCATGCCAAACACACATTGGCACTCCCTAGTACTCCCTATCACAGCATGGGACTCACAGATAATCCATGGTATCCCTCTTATTCATTAATTTCTTAGCATTTTAACCCAGTGATCCTGTGCGTTTCCCTGACACTCCATGTTTGACGAATAATTCTCTTCTACGGACAAAAGTGAACTCCCTAGATCTATTGGTTTGATCTAGAAACAATAGAGACAAAAACAATTATGCTTTCCTTAGAGAAATTAGAACATGGAGGAATGACCTACCCATAATCCAATGCAAGTTCTCCTCTTCTCCTTTCTTGTATACTTCAGCTCCAAATATAAATGCTATAAACAGAACATGCAAAAAAACTAAAACAATAAAGAACACTATAACATACAAATAGCATGTAAAAACATATCTAAATAATGATTCAATAAGGCATTGTAATACATATGCATTAATGAGACATAAGCATAGGAAAACAAAGCACTTATGGTATTAATGAATGTAGAAGAAATTACAACCCTTTACGGATTTTGACCTTGTATATGTCTCCCAACTATCTTGTCCTTCCCTTGCCACAAAGCAAGCCTTCAACCAAAACTCAAGTGCGTGGATGGATAACGAACCCTTAGGCACAAAGCAGCAACATGAGGGCATAACTAAGAATCTTCAAAAGTCAACCCAGACTCCATGGGAGGCAGTAAATTTATAGGGTAAATGGAGTGGTTTTGGATTTACCAATATAGGACTTAAATCCAAATATGAGGGAGGATAAGCTCTAGGGAGAAGAGATAAGAACTCAAGTATAGGAGTTTGAGATCTTGATATAACAATAAATAGTTAAAACCACTCAGGAAGCTTCTGGAAAGAGAAGATTCAAAATCATTTTTAATTATTACTGGATTCTAGATGCCATCGCACGTGCGGCAAAGGCATCATTCATTTGTTAGTGCAGTTTATCAGTGTACAACTTGCAACAATTCAGGGTGCATGAAGGGAAAGTGTGGTGGGCCAAAAAAATACGGTTTTGAGTTTTTTAAACCAAAATTCTTGGACTTTTTGGAGAGAATATGTTCTAGGATTTTCAGGGGATGAGTGCAAAGTGTCAATGAGTTTTTATTGATCTGATTTCAAGGCCATTTGATTGGATGTGACAAAATGACCTATAACATATTATCCCCTAACGTATAAAGTCAAAAGTATTGGTTGATGACTAAAGTGATTTACCATGTGACAAGTCTGGATCAAGAATAGATTGGTCAAGATCATCAAATCTCTCTTACATTACATAATCATCATGATATCATTGCTGAGGTAGGCATACTCATACTCAACATATAAGCCAACTTACATGTACATGTACAATAATCAGAATTACATCCACTGATCATAGATGGCGGACCCATGCTTGGATAGATTTCTAAATTATCATAGCCATCATACTTTGTGAATATGTATGAATCTTGAAATCACAGCCCAGATGGATGAAACTAGATCCAGGGTCTTCTACCTTGTCACTCGATAGTACGAGTCTAACCATGTGAATGAATGTGCTACAATCAAACATGGCATACACCATCTGATTATCGACCAATGTTGTAAGTTGTTAACAAATGTGAGAGGAACCATCGATAATGATAATGTATCTCAAGGTACTATAGTACAATCTATGCAGTGTGAATAAATTATTTGAAGTCAAACACCACACAAAATCTTCTGGTCGAAGGTCAATGATGATAACCTATCACCGAAAGTGAGGATACTTTCCATTGAGGTATGCAAGCTTCAAAGCACTAAAGGGATTTTCTAAGTTAGCTTCTTGGATAATGTGCTAATGTTTACTGGAAGTGACATGTTGTAGGAGGGCCTTGATGTATCCTCGATCAACGACACAAAATGGGTGTCAAGATTTGAGACTAAATGTTAATGATGAAGAGTTGGTTCAAGGGAAATATACATTAAGTAAGGCTTAAGATTATTGTATTAGATGTCAACTAAGGGTGGACTTTCTCTTGAACATATCTGCAACATTGATATGGAGTTGGCAACATTGACTCAAAAACCGATAATGAAGGATTTAAATGAGGTTTTATCAATAGAGAGGCAAGTGGATTCCCCAACCCAAATCAGTCACAAAAATGAAGTGAAAGAGGGTCATGTTCAAGAGTTACTCATTTCCTTTAATAGGTTTGATACCCTATTTTCCCAATTTCCCAACTATTTCTCGCTAGTGCCTCTTTATTTTTTACAAGCTTGAGGAGGATAACATATGCCTTATCTATAAGTTCATCCTTCGAAGTATTTTTAGTGAACACTAAGAAGGAGTGGGTTGATCTCGTCATGCTTGATGAGTCCAACATTATTTAATAGTTTTACGAGTCCAGTGAAGGCATAACTTGACTTCTTTTACATGTTTGGAGAGTTTGTAAAAGAGGCGAAAAATAAAACTCCAAGATGTTCCTTTTTGTAAATTGTCCCTTAGGCCCGAAAAGGCATAGAACAATACTTAGGAGAAAATTTTAGCCATGTTCGACTAAAGTATTCCTTTTTCATAATAGTCTATCTAGTTTGGAAAAGGGTTAAACTTATACTAGGAAGATGTCCTTTCATTTACTGTAACGAGTTCGAAAAGACAAGTGCTTGACAATCTTTTCATGTTTTGGGAGTCTAAAAAGGGCTTAAAAAGAAAATCCTCCTAGAGGAACGAGTGGTATAAAGGGTAGCAACTAGTTCTGGTCATGATGGAATTTCTCAAAACATGTAGAGGTCAACAGGTTGGCTAATAATACCACTCACTGTAGTGGTTCCCCATGAAAGGGTAAAGAAAACAAACCAAAGTGAAAGCATATGACCGGCAAAGCAGATGGTGACGATGGAATCAGAAAACCAAGGTTCATCTGACAGAAACATGTTGATACAAAATGGAAGTCACGAGAGTTAAAGTGTGGGATAGCTTAATTTTTATACAAGATTGAAACAAATAAAAAAATATGATTGAGAATACTTGAAGATGGTTTCATTTTTAACAAGCTTGAAACATGTGGAAATTTTGCTTGGAATTGGTTTATTTCACCCAACATAAGGGTAAAGGCATGCCCCCAACTTCGTTTCACCTGATAACTCTTCTCATGGATCCCAAATAGACCATTGGTTACTAATAGAAATGTGTTCACCAGGAAGGAAGGAAGGGGAGTATGGGAAGATGAAATGAAGCTAACATCTCTGAGATTGAAATCGAGATCATAGTCAAAGAGTCAAATCAACAGGAGAGGAATTGTTTCATTTTTTAATAAGATTGACATAAGAAAATGAACTTTTTTCATGGTTATCTTGATCATGGCCCACAAGAGGCCATGGATTCCAAGAGGTTCTCATCAGATGGGAGAACAATGCTCTAGAAGGAATGCATATCAAAGGATCCAATGGAAAGATCAGCCTCCAACACCTCCAGTAAATAATTCACCATATCACCTATTAGATCTAGGTCAAAAGAAGTTGAGAAAACAATGTAAGGATATTTTTCATCAGTAGGTGCAAGCATGGGACAGGTTGTCACATAATTGACTTGTGGCGAGGGAGATATGACTTGCATATTTGGAACATTTAGGGAAGTCAAATCAAGACCAACGAATGAAAGGTGGTTGATAGTCACAATTTTTCCATTATGAGAGAAATACATCACTCGAAAGAGTGTGGACACGGAAATGTTCATAACATAAAGATAGTCTTGCCCCATGATAAAATTGAAATGCAAGGGGCCTTGGAATACCATAACATCAATACAAAAAAAAAAATCCATCTAATGTAATAGGCATTTGAGGAATGATTCCTAAAGGTTGATTGGTTCATCTATTAAAAGCCAATAAATTTGGAGCGACAAACACAAGTAGAAGGGAACCCAAATCTTGCCAAGCAGTGGAGGACATAATGCTAACAAAGGCACCCTCATCAATACAATAAAATATATGTCCTTATTGCAAGACTTCACCTTGATTTGGAAGGGCATGTAAGAAGGGAGACGAGGTTCTTTCCCAATCAAAGGCAATGACCTCATTACTTGGAGGGGGTTTCATGAAAATGGGAGAAATGCCTCCCCGTTTGGTGGAATCATAAGAAATAAGAAGAGCTTGAGTGGTATGAATGTCACTCTCTACAGGAAAAGTATGATCAAATGAAGGTGAACTTGGGTTAACCACTTTCTCAACCAATGGTTGGTTGGGAACAAACTCATTGTATTCACATTCAAAGAGAGTGGGATTGACTCAAGACAAATTTGAGTCAATTACTTCATCAACTAGTGGAGGATTCGTGGAAATTTTTTGTTAACCAACTGGAGGCATCATACAAATAAGGGCAAAGATGAATTGGATGATTCCCTTCACATAAATTACAAGGAAACTTAACTTTACCCTTATTTTCATGGACCTTATTAGCACTAGTCGAGGGTTGATCACCAGCATGTGTTGAGCTTTGAAATTACACCTCTCCTACACATTTTCCCAGACACTTTCCCCTCACCAGTACTCCATAAGCTATCAGAAATCATTGCATATTGATTCTAAAAGAGCATTTAAGTGGTTTTATAACTATGTTTTTGTGTTTGTTGTTTGACTTAAATTTTGCTCATTAGCTACGGAATGCAGCCACTTTCCGCAGCTGATTCAACTTTCCGCAGCTGTTTTTGTTATACTCCAGGTTGCAAGTGTCATCAGGCAAAACGGGACACGTGGGTAGATCAAGAATGACCTGGACATGGATCAGGTCCTATTGGTTCAGCCGGATTCATCAAGGAAAACTATGGTCAAGCGGTGGTCAAACAGAGGAATCCTACAACAACAGGACTATGTCTTCAAGCACGTGAAGGATTCGTGGCCGTTCCTAGATCCTTGGGGTAATGTTGACAGCTGTAGATTGCCCCACGATGCGAATCCAACAACCACAGTTGATAGATTTAATAATCTCGGCAACCATTATGCTAAATCCATGGATGTTGTCTTTTACGTGTCCTTTGTTCATGCAGTTTTACAGGAAAACAGTTATGTAACCTTTGTTATAAATAACGCGTTTCTATATGCATAGAGTTAGTCTTTTTTTTAATGTAATTTTGTTGTTCAAAGTTCATTGTGCCGTGACACTAGTCTTATTGTTGTAACTGTGCTTTGAAATATACAAGAAGACTCTGTTTCTACATGATTGTGTGAAGTAATTTTGGATTGATAGCCTGTTGACCGAGGCTGTGTAGAGGGCCCCTATAGGCTGACATTTCGTTTTCGTTGTTGTTGTACATTTTTTATGTATCATTTCCTTATTTTCACTGCATATGTTTTATAGTTATTCACCTGTGTATATATTTCTAATATTTCCTTCCTGTTTATGATTTTACAAGCTTTGTATATTGTTGTTAATGCTGATCAGTGTGTGTATGTTTCAAGAGAGAGTAGGCCCAGGCATTTTTCATGCAATTTTTGTAATAACTAGTGACATGGAATTAACCTCTGTGCTGACTTTGCTTTTCTTAATTTAATAAAATAAAAATTGAAAACGACAAAAAGGTCAAAAAGAGGTTATCTTGCACATATAGTGCGCCACACTTCATTAGTTTACGACTCCTGAATTGATAATTAATGTAGCAATTTAGGACACACTAAATTGATCAAACATTTTGGCGTCATTGCTGGGGAAGTGTAACTAGGTAGCCAATCTCTTAAAAAAAAAAAGGAAAAATTGATAACTTCTTGAAGTATGCTCTCCTCTTGAACCTAGTGTGATCTGGAGGATCAGAAAAGAGAGTTGTTAGTTCAATAATTTCTTGATTATGCTCTCTTCTTGCACCTAGTGTGACCTGGAAGATCAGAAAGAGAATTATTAGCCCAACTTGAAAAATAAAAAATGACATGCATAGAGCAAGAGATTCTAGGGGAAGGTTTATAGCTAGGGCCAAAAGTTTGATTTTTACAACTCCAGCTACTTCAAGGCATAGACAAGATACACCTCCATCATCTTCAACTCACACTCCAGCCTTAGGATTCCTGGAATTCAAGGGGTAGCAGCTGAATTAGGAGACTCTCCCACACTATCCATCAAATCTTACATAGGAGAAGAATCTTTCTTCACTTCTACAGGGGAACATATTGTAATCAGAGAAGTAGAATCACCTGAAGAAGAGGAGGGAGAAAATCTTCCTCGTTCACCATTAATAGAAGAACCCGAGGACTCTGAGAACTCTGAGGAAACTATCATGACAGAGGAAGTAGTGAATGGATTTGGGGGAGGGGGTATAGGTAGAGGTAGAGGAGGAGGAAACAATCGAGGAGGTAGAGGTAACAATGGGGGAAATAGGGATGGAGATAACTCATTTGGATTCCCTATAGCCAATGAGGAAACCCATACAACAATGAAAAACATTTCACCATCTTTCCTCCCAAACTTTTATGGGTTGCGAAGTGAGGATCCTGAAACATTTCTATTTGAGTTTGAAGTCTTGTGTCGAACCTATGACTATATGGAAGACTCTTAAAAACTCAAACTGTTTCCTTCAAAATTGAAAGGAGCTGCTTTGAAATGGTTCATGGGATTAGTCACTCAATCTATTAGGACTTGGAATGATATGAAACAAATATTTTTGGATAGATACCTGGACTATTGTATGCCCACCGATCATAAGGATGAGGTATTCAAAATGATGCAAAAAGAAGATGAAAACTTGAAGGACTTACTTGAAATATTTCAATACAACTTAAAGAGAGAAAAAATGAGTAATTTAGATGAGGAAACCTTGAAAGCCCTTCTATTGAAAGCCATTAGAGATGAATGGATAGATATTTTAAACATGATGGGGAAGGGAGACATTTATCAACTTCAACTTCGTGACATAGCAGAACTATGTGTCCATCACTCAAGAGGAAAATCTAAAACGGGAAAAGGGCCTAGAGATCCTTCTCTTATTAGAGCAAACAAATCTATAACTGGATCAGTAAGTAGGGTAGAGATTGGTAATATGCTTGATGAATTCAAAACTGATATTCTAGGGAGCCTTAGTGAACAACTAGACACCCTTAAAATACAAAACAAGCGGAAAGCAGAAGCTGATTACTTGGCCATCTTTTGTCCAAAATGTAGAAAGAAGTATGCTCTAAGGGAATGCCCCTTGGATGCAAAAGTTGTAGAAACATGTATGATTTGCTCAGAAATTCATGAGACCAAGGGTTGTCCTTCAATTCTTGGACTCAAAGTTGTCTTTCAAGAAGATCCAAATTCAATAGAGTCCCTTTGTTTTGTTTCAAGGATACCTTGGCAGTGGCAACAAAATTAAGGATTTAACAATCCTATGAACTTTCAGCTCCCGCCAAATTGGAATTCTTGGCAAAAACCTTGGCCCCAACCTCAAAATCCATATCAACCATGGGCACAAGGGATGCAAAATCCTTATGGGAGATTTGATCAATTTTATTAATATCCTCCATCTTTTCAAAATCAACAAAATCCACAACTTCCAAATCAAAACCCACAACTTTCATTTCCATTTCCACAGCAACAACCTTCTCAACAAAATCCAAATCTCCAACTCTTTCTTCCATTTCAACAAAAGACAAATCAACTACCAGCTCAACCATTGCGAAATCCTAACAATAAAAATCCTCAGAATGCTTACATGGTAGAAGGACAATAATTTCCTACCTATATGATTGTTCCTCTTAATGATGTTCAACTCAGATCTGGTAGAGTTTTAGAAAAACCATCTATAGATGTTCAGGAGCAAGATACCTCTAAGGAGAATTCTCTTAAAGTCAATAAAGGTTCTGAGGAAGCATCTCTTCAAAACCCAATCATTCAAAAAGAAAAAGAAAATCAGAAGGTCAACCCCCAACAACTCCTATAGTGAGAACTGCATCTTCAAATCCACAACCTCCTTTCCGGCTGAAAGATTACAAATTGACAAAGGGGTGGAAAAACAAATCTTGTTGCCTGATTATGATTTTCTAGATGAATTAAAGAATGTTGTATCAAGATCCCCTTGCTACAAGCCATTAGAGAGATTCCTATTCTAGCAAAAACAATAGAGGAGTTGAGTCTCAAAGACAGAAGTTAGCACTAGGCTACAAGCATCCCTCACAATTCCTCCATGACCACTACCCTTTCCCAAGATTTGGTCTCATTTGGACTGAGATTTCACCTTCTACAAGAAGTTCTGTGTCTTCTATAGGAAGACCCTGTAGAGCCTACAAACAAGCCAAGATCGATCTCCAAGGAGGACCCGAAGGTTGAGAATCTGTCTATAAGGCTTGTAAACATCCCTACTTCCATCCATCACCATATATCACATTTTTCCATCTCCGTACACCTCCATTGCGCTCATTTTTTAATGTTCCTGCATTGTCACACACAAAAATCTCGTTTTCTTCATACTGCCAGCAAAAACTCCCTAATGACAAATCAAACAGCAATTTTTCACTCACCATACCTATTACCCTCCGTCTAGATTCCTCATCAGCCGAGACTCAAGTCTGTATTACAACCCAAGCTCATTTTTTCCTTACTGTGCAAAAATTGCAGAATGCTTTGATACAAAAATACATAGAGCAGAATTTGTTTTTTCCCTAACTTGAAAACAATGCATCCATTTAAAAATTTGTTTTATGGAGAGTTGTATATGGATGATGGCAACATACCCAAGCAATTTCAGCCAATTCCGGTGCACGATTTCCAAGAAATCAGCCTCCATCACCTTTTTTCATTTTTGCATTTTCTCCATATCCATGCATCCATTTCAAAACCGGTTTCATGGGGAGATGCATATTGGTGATAGTAACTTGCCCAAGCTATTTCAGCCAATTCCAGTGCACGGTTTCCGAGAAATTGACCTCTGTCACCTTCAGCCATTTTCAGTTTTTCTTGAAATATGTTCATCCATTGACCACAATTTTGCTATGGGAGGTGCATAACAATGATAGAAACATGCTCAAAATATTTCAAGTCAATCCGATCTATTGTTTGGGAGCTATGGAGAAAACAAGTCGCTGCCCTGCAAAAATCTAGCATCAACAGCATGAGGGTGCAAATCTGAAGGTGGAAGAAAACTCATGCAGGTTAGATCCAGCTAGAGGAGACCTGCACAAGACAAATAGCCATGTATCAGAAACTAGACAAGCATGCATCCATAGAAACAAAGGCATGCAGCAGAAGGAAATGCCACAACACCTGACAACAAACGCATTCAACTTCCAGGTAAGTGACTAAACCTGTTCCTCTGTTGCATAAATGTAATTTAAGAACTGCATGGACAGTGAGATGGTTGTGATTAAACAAAATTGGTGTCTAGCTAACTGGCCACCCTCGTCCAGTTCAGACAGTGCCTTGTCCAGTTCTACAGTGCTCAGCTGGAAATCATACAGCATACGTGTATAGTCAACTCACGCAAAATTTAAAAAAGAGGTAGTGACAGATGTTTTAAACTCCAGCACAACTGATGTCAAGTGATTAACTGGCAGAGAACATACAGTTCATAATAACAATGTAGTGGGGACCAACGGTCTACATGGGGCCAACATGCACTTGGCCAGCTCAACCTCCATCAACGAAAGTTTCCATAAACAGCCAATCAAACTCATCTTTGAAATACTCTCACCACCGTTCTTTCCATTTTATCATCGTCCCCACAGCTGCAACAAGCTCTATACCACCTCCATAGCAGTGAACCAATCATTCCACACCATTTTTTAAAACCCCCCTGCTTATCGGCATTCTACAGGAAGATGCAATAGTTCTATAGGAGCAGGAACAACGTCTATAGGAAGGTTTCTACAAGAAAGGTAGAGAACAACGATGCAGAAAGAAAACCCGAGATTTTTGTCGAAATTCAAGCTCAAAATGAGGTGGGGTAGGGAAACATTCTTTGTGCATGATTTGTTTGAGTAAGGTGGTGAATTAAACATGGCATTAGAATGAAAAAAGAGAGTGAAAGTCTGCCTGCACATTGAAAAAAATGAAAAGTTTGCTTGCATATTTTCTCTGAGTTCTACACAATTCTTTTTTTCCCTCTGCATTTGAATTCTGTCTTCTTCTTTCTCACATTCTTCTAAAAAGAGATGCAAACATAGGAACTAAGCCTGTGTGAAAAAATGAATTTGCAAGACTATCCACTCTCTGAAAGAAAAAACTGTGTTATTTGTTCTCTATTCTGTAAAAAAATTGATTTCTTTTCAAAAACTGAGAAAAAAATTCAGGTTGGAAAAGTTTGAAGAGAGGAAAAATTGCAAATTGTTGTTGTGAAAAAACACAAAAAATTCCAGGAGCAGTAACAAGTTCTACAGGAGCACCTATAGCCAGTTCCACAGGAGGGGCAGTGAGCTGTCATTTTTAGAAGAAAACATGGGTTTTTGCAAAATTTTTGGCTTCAGGAGGTAGGTTCCATGCATACCCACCTTCAATATCAATGTGGAAGGAATTATACCATTTTATGGAAGGATTAAACCTAAAATGTAAGATTAATTGCATTCAAAATTTCTGCCTGTTTAAAAAAAAAAAGGGAAGAAGAAAACAAACAGTTTTATCTCTTGCATGTTTCTGCAAAAGAAGTGATGCAATTTTAGGGAAGAATTAAGCCTGAAGAAGGGATAAATTGCATTTAAAAAGAAGGGTTGCCTATTTCTTAGAAAAAACACAGTTTTCCCTTGTTTTCCTATTTTCTTCAAAATTCTTGTCTCCATCCCTACATTTGGTGTTGAGAAGGGGTATAAGCACAATGACAGAAGGATTCATAGACTCTAGCATTAAGTTTAAGGCATGGAGTCCGGATCAGTTAGCCTACCATGGACTCATCAAACTGTTGGTGAAAGATGCTTTACACACCTATATTGTCCCCATAGCATGGGAAATCTTCAGAAATATGTCCGCGGATGATAACATCAAAACTTTGGCTAAGAACATCAGCCCATCCAACAGTGATGAGTGGGAGAAAACTGAAGAAATTGAGAAGAACATTGATGAGGGAGCACAGGACATTCAAGCAGAGGGTAAAACAGAGGAAAAATAGAAGGAAACAGAGGAATTTCACAAGAACGCTGAGCATAAGATAGAAAAGGAGACAACAACAAAAACAGAGAAGGGAAAAAGGAAAAAGGTTGGGAAGAAAAAGGCCAAGAAAGCCCAAAAGAAGACTGCCACAACCAAAGAAGGGAACTAGTAGGAGAAAGAAAAGACACACCCTGAGATATCGGTGACACAAGCAGAAATAGTGGGCATAGATATTTCTACAGGAAGTGAAGGGAAAGAGCAGAAGAAAGAAACATCCCCTGAAATCTTGGCAAGGGAGGCAGCAGCTGTGTTTGCTGCATTAAGTCCACCTACAAAACAAAAAGGAAAAGGAAAAGGCAAACCTCCATGTATTTTAAGGCTAGAAAAAGCACAAGAATTCAAACAAGCAGAATAGGAGGAGCAGTGGAAGGACATGGAAAAGAAGGCAGGATTTTATGGCACACATGAACAGACCACTTCAGAAGCTTGGGATGATAGGGAGGCCACCAGGGCCATCAAGAGTGAAGAGATAGATTAGTTTCTTAGAGGATGAGCAACACTTTCAGTAAAGGGGTGATGATGAGCCTCAGAAATGGGTAATTATATGGGCTCATTTAGCCTCCCAATTCGACTTAATCCACCATTCTCATTAGTTTATTGCATGTTTTTTATTATATTTATGTTAATGGAGTGAATTTGGTTATTCATTATGCCAAAAAGTCTAATGTGTGCTTTATGCAGATTTTTGGTCAATTTTGAGACAAAATCAAAGGTTTAATGAGCACTTGGCAGACAAATTCGTGGAAGAACAAGGGAGAGGATTTGTAGGAAGGTGTCCCCATCGTTTATGAGCCCTTACCTCGAATTCTCCATCAAAAACTTGAAGCATAAGGGGTAGCGAAGCAAGTCAAGTAGGACTACTGATTATCTTCAGTTCTAGAAAGCCAAGTTGGTTGATTTTAGGAGGATTGTTGAAGGTCCCCATTTGTATAAATAAGAACGCATAGGGCCTCATTTCAATTAGTCAGATGTTGGTTAGATTTTAGGTATATTTTAGTCAGTAGGTTAGTCATTTTGTTAGTCTATTTTTGCACTCTAGTGCAGCTATCTATCAGCACATTTTCGAGCTTTTTCTTGTAGACAGTTTTTGGGATGTAACTATTATTTCTTGATCAATAAAGATGAATCCAACTTTGCACTAGCTCTAATCTTTCTTAGGAGGATGTAGCTCTTGGGTTTGGGCCCAACCCATGTGCAAATACCTCCTTTGTGTAGTTTTATGTGTCTTTGCTGCATTCATAGAATAATTTCTGCTATTTAGGTTAAAATCTTGTTTTGTTACTTAGGTTGTTTTTTTTATGGTTAAAGTAGTTTTTCATGGTTTAGGTTGATTTGACAGTTTGGTAACAGAAAATATCTGAAAAAAGGCCATCAAGCAATCCTTGATCTCACCTCTCCCTCCTCGGGACCATGAGTTGAGACCAAGGCATACTTGCTGCCACTAAAACACTGTTTTTGCCTCTCCATGCTATTGCTAGTGTTAGATTGTTAGTTAGAAAAGTTGATGCCAGTTGTACTTGCATGTTTAACATCTATTCTTGCTTATTTTCCATAGTTATCTTGCATGATTTCCTGTGTATAAACTTATGTTCATCATGTTTCTGGTTTTTAGGTCAGATTAGGTCAAAATAGCTAGATCTCTGGTTTTCCTAGTCTTTATTCGATCAGTTTTGGAAAATAGTGTGCAGAACACCTGTAATATATTCCTACCTACCCTTCCTCCACCATACAACCTTCTCCAACCCCTAATCCAATATTCCTTCCCTTCATTTGCCACACTTTTCTAATTTACCCTAATTCCTACATTCTTGTGTAACATCACTCCTTCCATTCTTGAATGAATCCAACCACCTTAATCACTCCTTAGCCTCATTTACCAAGTCCTAGGCCCCTTTTCATCCTCATCCATCCTTCATTTCCACTTTCCCACCATTTTTCCAGCATCAACCCTCCAAAATCCTCTTTCGGATCTTCCTGTAGAACATCCCGAAGAACCCCTGCAGACTTCCTGTAGAAGTTCGCGTGAGCGGTTTTTCGAGATCTGATCACTATGAAACTCTTTGGAAGGGTGCTAAGGACCCCTTAGGCCCTCTTCTCACCTTACAAACCTCTTGCAAGCGCGTACTCCATTTCCTTTCGCCAATCAACCTTTGCATAGTAAAAAATAGTTAAATCGCATGCATAATAATTCTGAAAGATTACTCATAAATACAAAAAGATACTTTTTCCATATTTCCCTTAAGAAGTAGCTTATTCATATGCATTTTACCTTTCTAAAAGTCAATGGCATCTATTTCCACTGCTTTCATCTCTTTTCTTGCACCAGTAGGGTTAGTCGGTAAAACTAGGGTTTGCTAGGGTTTGCATTTCTTTTCCCCTTTCAGCTTCTTTCTGCAAGTAGAATAGCCTCCTTTGAGTTAGCTTTAATCCATCATAGTTAAAAGCTTCTTCTAATATCTCATAGAATTTGGCTTAAGCTCCTAGCGGACTTGTGCCAGCTGATCAAGTGACAGCCTGCAGCAAGAGCTAGTACTTGTGCATATAGCACCGTCACTTCTAAGTTTGTTACGAACAACCGGGTTGATAAAAGTAAAGAAGGGAGTCCCAAGAGTTGCAGCATCATTGTTGCAATACCAGGGCCCACCATTCACCCACCTTCTCCATCATAAAATCTCGAAGAAGAGAAGGAAAAAAGCATTCCTCAAGATAACAAACTTCCTTATTCTAGACTGTTGATCCATCCTAAAACACACACCCCAAAAGAAGTTGGAATTTTGGGGGAACTGAAAAATTCCCCTCCTACTAGCCATCAAAGATGTGCATATATACAACAAATTCATTATTAGAAAATTATATATTACGGAGCAATGGAACACATAAAATATTGCAGAAATATAAACACAAAAAACACATAAAACAAGAGAGACACAGATATACGTGGTTCACCCAGTTTGGGCTACATCCACAGAGAAACAACCAATCTTTCCTTTTATATTATCCAACAAACTAAAGAGATACAACCTACAGCAAATCCGCTGTAACACCTTCTTCACTCTCAATCTCCTCTCTCTTTCTCACTCAGAATACAGATCTATATAGACGCAATACAATTCCCTCATATATAGTGAGGGTTTGCCTTCTAGGGTAAAAAACCCTAAATTAAACATAATTTCTACCATCAGATCTCCACCTAATGAACGACCCAAATTGACTAGAAATTACTATACTTTTACAAGGCAATTTTACATCTATTCTTAGCTTTGGGGGCGCTGCCCCCGAAACCCCCTGCTAGGGGGGGCTCCCCAAAGGTCGTAGCCGCCCCCCCTGGATGCCCCTGCAACGAATATTTTATGGGCGGCATTGCCGCCCCCATTTCAAAGTGGGGCCCAATGTGGTGATAAATTTGAATACATAAGATAATTAGACTCCACACCCAACATTTATCAAAGAGGAATGTCTTAAGAGGCAAGGAAGGAGAAGGAAATATGCCCCTACTATCAATGTCATTGGGCAACTAGCTGATCTAATGTTTGGGAAGATCACAATCCAAAAGTGTTTGGATCCCGCAACCCCGGTAATACATGTACACATTAACAACATTGTAGTCCCCAATGCCCTCATTGATCTATGGGTTGCAATTAATTTCATGACCAAGAAGACTGTTCTCAAGCTTAATCTCCAAGGAGCCTTCTCCAAGGAGCCTTAAGGAAAATCACCATAGTGCTACATCTTGCTAACAAATCCATAGTAGCACCATAGGGCATCATTGAGGATGCAATGGTTTCCATTGATTCCTAGGAGTACCCTACTCATTTCCTTGTTCTCCATCTCAAAACCAATTTCAATGGCTATTCTCTTATCCTAGGAGGACCTTTGTTGGCTTCTATTGATGCCTACATCAATTGTAGAGTTGTAAATATGGCAATCACAAATGGGTAGCTAAGAAAGCAACTTGTACTTGATATCATTGCTCAACCCCTTCTTGAGCATGATTTTCCTATGTGGGTAGAAGAGGAAGAAGAAGAAGAAATCTAACATTCATCACCCTACCCCATTTTTACATTAGAAACTACTATTGGTAGCAAGGAATTGCATGAGAACGACCTAATTGAAAAATTTATGCAAAATAATTATATTTCTACCATGAATATTGATGGCCTAAAAGAAGAATCTTTAGGACAACCTGCATGCTATCAAGACATCTCACGTGAAGGTTCAATCACTATTGGTTTTGACCAAAGTAATGTAAAAATCATAGAAACTATCTCCTCCAAACCTTTGAAAATCAACCCTTTTTTTCAACTAATCAAGAAGAACAATTTCTCATTATTTTGATATAGAATCTTGATGATTTTTCATGGGATTACAAGTAGATGATGAGAGTTCACCCCTCTATATGTGCTCATCATATACACATTGAGGAATACCATAAACATATTTTCCAACCTCATAGAAGAATGAACCATGCACTAAAGGACATTGTAAAAGAGGAATTCTAGAAATTATTAGATGCGAGTTTTATCTATCCAATTTCATACAGTGAGTGGGTGTCACCTGTAGTAATTTTTCCTAAGAAGAATGGGAAATGGAGAGCTTCCATTCAGATACATTGAAAATCCCACCAAGAAAGATCACTTTCCTTTTCCTTTTATTTACCAATTTTTGAATGCTATTATAGGAAAGAAGTTTCTTTCATTTCTGGTTAGGTTTTTTGGGTATAATCAAATCCAAATAGTCCTAGAGACCATAACAATACTACTTTCACCTATCCATGAGGGGCCTTTGTCTACAAGGTCCTTCCATTTAGCTTGTTCAATGACCTTACCACTTTCTAGAGGGAAATATTGTGTATTTTCTCTGACCTTGTGCATGAAAGTCAAGATTTACATGAATGACTTCACACCTTATGGAGATGTTTTCAAGATGCTCTCTCCAGCCCATGTTAGGTTTTGTAAATATGCATAGAGATGAATCTCTCCTTAATACAAGTTCCGATATTTTGTGAATCAAAAGAATTTTTCTAGGCCACTTCCTCTCTAAAGAAAGGATTTAGGTTGATCCCAATAAAGTTGCCATTATTAGAAAAGTTCACGTCCTGCAAAAACAAAAAGATGCTAGGAGCCTTTTACGATGTTTTGGGTACTATAGGAGTTTTATTAACGATTTCAACAAAATTGCTTCACCTTTGTTTGTCAACTACAAAGAGATTCAATTTTTTGTTGGACATACCTATGTCAAAAGGCATTTGGAGAACTTAAAGATAGACTGACAACTACACTAGTCCTTAGGGGCCTGAATTAGGCCTTGTCTTTCCACATTCACATAAATGCATCAAAAAAAGTAGTGGGAAGCATCGGGGAAGCTTGAAAGTAAATTTCCTTATGCCATATATTTCATTAGTAAAAAAATTTCCAAGGTTAAACTCAATTACATATTTACCGAAAAAGAACTTTTGTCTGTTGTGCATTCTTTGAATAAATTCAACCACTCCACTACTAGATATGAGGTTTTTATGCACACTGATCATGTAGCCATTAAGTAATTTATGAATAACCCTAATGTAAATGCTCGAATATTATATGGTTATTGATGCTCCAAATATTTGATATAACCATTGTTGATAATCAAGGAAATAAAAAGTTGTTGTAGATTTCTTGTCTAGGCTAACCTTGTCTGTGGAAAATGAAGAGATGGTGTATGAACAACTTATTGATAAGAACCTCTTTTCCATATAATTATTGTCTCCATGGTCTGCTGATAAGAAAAAAATTGGTCATTGGCCAATTTCCCCCTAATTGCCTTCAAAGGAAAAGAGAAAAAGTATCATGAAAAGTGCTCCTTATACTTGGATTTGGGGAAACCTCTTCAATTTTGGGCATGATCAAATCATAAGGAGATATGTAAGAGAAGATGAGGTCTATGAAATTCTCTCAACATGTCATGATGGAACCTGTGGGGGCCATCTTTCTTCTAAGAGGACAACCTACAAGATTCTTTAGGAAGGATACTACTGGCCTACTCTTCATCAAGATGCCAAGAGATACAATGCAAAATGTGATGAGTGTCATAGGATGGAAAAAACTACTAAGAAGGATGAGATGCCCCTACAACATCAAGTGAATTTTGAGACATTTTTGAAGTGGGGCATGAACTTCACTAACCCCATTGACCCTCCATATGGATAGAAGAATTACATCATTGCTTTCACATATTATTTGACCAAGTAGAATGAAGTGAAGGCAATCAAGGAAGAAACGAAATAGAAAGTAGAAAAGTTTCTAAGAGAGAATTTTTTTTACAAATTTGGTTTCCCAAAGGTACTAGTGAAAGACCAAGGTTCACAATTGTCTTCCAATCTAATAGAGGGGATAATGAGGCAGCATCATACCAGACATATAAAATCCACCCCATATCACCCTCAAGCCAATGGGCAAGTGGAGGTGACAAATAAAGAATTGGAAAGTATTCTGACTAAGGTAGTTAGCAACAGAAAGAAAGATTGGTACCAAAGGCTTGTTGAGTCCACTTGGCCCTATAACACTACGTGGAAGGCCACCACTAGGTTTACTCCCTTTGATTTGGTCTATGGGAAGAATGCCCTATTGTCCATTGAATTTAAGAAAAATACATTAAGAAAGGTAGCACAACTTGACATGGACATCATAAAAGATTAGGAAGGGAAATTACAACAATTAAATGCACTTGATAAACTTAGGATTCAGTCTCTAATTCACATTGAAGTAGTTCAACTGCAAATAAAGGTCTGGCATGATAATAAGCACATAAAGGGTAGAATATTCCAAGGGGTTGATTGGGCCCTCTTGTATGGTTCTAAGTTCATACATTTCAAAGGAAAACTCATGAACAGATGGCTGGGACCTTATCTGGTGGAAAATTTCTACAATAATGGCTCAATTTAGATCAGGACAATTGATGAAGAAAAAATCCCGCTTCTAGTGAATGGTTATAAATTAAAGTTTTACAGGAAACCCCTCTAGTCCTAGATGAGTTTGATCATTCAATAAAAAAAAAAATGTGATTGAGAACATTAAAGCTCTCAATCCATTCAATCCCTGATAAAACATAAAGCAAGAAAAAAAAAACTAAAAAGGAGTAAACGAGAAAAAATGGTAGGTGAAAACCTCCCTTGAGGCAGGAACATAGGCTGAAAACCTCCCTAAGACAGCTAATAAGCTTGAGGAAAAGAAAAATAAAAAATAGAAAAAAGATCCCCAGGGGAAAACCTCCCTTGAGGTACCTGGGGAAAACCAAATAAGGTTTAAAACCTCCATGAGGTAGCCAGTGGGCCTCATAATAAAAAATAAGAAAAAAGAAATAAATAAGAATAGAAACAAAAGATGAGGACAAAAAATTATTTTTGTTTTATTATATTTTGAGAGTTATGTAGCTGCAATAGAATTCTAGTAGCAACATAGAATATTAGCATGGAGTACAAGCACTCACCCTCAGATAATTTAGGGAGTTTCTCCACATCCACCATTCTCATTCGCACATCCTTCTATAACGTTCTCCATGATTCCTAGGTATCTTCCATCTGTTTCATTCACAGTCTCAAATTACTATAGGAAAGATCCTCTATTGCTATAGGATACAAAAAAGCAAAGAAAAAGGATACAAGGATGAAGTGTTTTTCAATTGAGGTAAAAAATGAAGGTACCTAGGGGTCCCTCCCACCCGTACATCCCATCAACACTTGTTATTTTCTATTCTTCCCTTTATTGTTTCATTATTCAATGAAAATAATCCAACTTTCCCCTCTATTCCTCCAATCATAAGTAGAAATACCTCTCCATCACCACAAGTAGTTTCCTCCTAAATTATAAAGATTTTTGAAGGCTCCAAAAAGAAGAAATTATGAGTATGGGGAGATTCTATGGTTTCTATAGGAAAACACACAGTCCTATAGCAGTCTTCAAAAGCCATACAAACACAATTTTGCATAATGGATAAGAAGAGCAATGAATTCTACCATATTTAGAGGATAAAGAAAACATGCTTGGGAAGCTATATGAACTCTTGTAGGTTGCTACATGACCTTCAGCCACCTATAACAACAACATCCAACCACCTACATTAATAGTATTTTAGCCATTTGAACCAAAGATACTTGGAGCAACAACAATAGTCATGAAACAATTTTATAAGTATTAGTAGCAACAATAGAAACTACCGTGGATCATCAAGGATAGCATAAAAGTTCAAAACTTCAGGATCATCAAATAAAACCTCAGTAAGTACATCAAGAACCTCCATAACCTTTACAAGAAAACAATAGAGGTAAGCCCCCAGTATGCAACTCTCAGAACCTCCCCTTCAGACTTATTCTAGCTTCAAGAAACATTGAAGGTGCATGAAAGAAAAAGTTTTATAAGCCAAATTTAGTTAGAGTAGCCTTGGCCATAGTTCGTAGTTAGCTTCAGCATTCTCCGAAGGACACCAACACATGTGAAAGGAGGATGAGACAAAAAGGAAATAACTCGATAGGGTAGGTCAAGGTTGCTTACTCATTATATAACATGGAGCATGATGTTGTATGTGGTATCCATTTCACTTAGCACACTAAGCACTTAACCTAGACAAATGACCACTTAAGTGAGCCCCCTCCAAGTCTATTTTTGTATTAAAGTCTAATTTAAACACCAAGGAGGCCTCGCCGGTGCTATAGGAGGTCGACCCATCCAAAACATTTTCAAAACAAGCTACTACATGAAGCTACAAGATTCTACAGACAATAACTACACAGAGTTGTCAGAGTGCTACAGGAAGCCCATTTTTTCCTAAAAAAACCATCAAGCCTCAAGAAACAAGGAAGAATCATCAAAGGAAATGTAAATGAAATTTCTCCTCACCAGCATTTGGTATAAGTATTCAAGAAAACATTTCTAGTATCATAAAAAGGCACTTTTTAATTTACAGTTTAAATTTCAGTAAAGGTAGTGGTTGAATCAACTGAGCATTTTATGAAGGATATGGTGTGTTGAACAATTTTCTCCTCTCTCCACCATCATATAGGCAATCAATAGCCTTTCCATAGAAATATCTCTTAGTCCTGTGATTGTACAACCAATCCATGCCCAACAACATATTGTATGATCCCAACAGAAAGACATTTAGGTTTTCTAATGTAGAGATATTGTTCAAATCAAATGCATAAGATCTTACCTAATGATGAACTCTTTTCTTGGTACCTGTAGCCAACTAGACCAACCAAGACTCTACATGTACTTCTTTAATCAAACAAAACTTATCCACTAGGTCAGGATTGATATAATTATAGTTAGATCCAGGGTCAATTAAAATAGAAACAAATTTATCGTAAATATTACATTCCATCTCAATAATATATCCATGATGATCAACTTGCCTATTATCCAACACTGCATAAATCCGAGGAATGCTCTGACCAACATCCCCAACTATATGTGCCTCCTAAGCACTGTAAATAACAGGTCTACCACCCTGATGTTGTGGAAAATATTTCCTGTGATGATCCTTGCCACAAGTCCGAAATGACAAAGGATTCCTACAATCACCCTTGTTATTATTCTCAAACTGAAACCCCTGTCCTCTATCAAATGCATTCTCCTTGTTACCTACATCATGAAGTATTCCTTAATTCTTATCCCACTTTCCTTTTGTCTTGACATTCCCTTTCCAACCTTGCTTATGCTTTGACTTATGCTTAGACTTCTCATAACAATATTTCAATTCCCAGTTACTTCCTCTAATGTCCAAGGCTCATCATACTCAATCTGATCCTTGAATCCTAATAAAAATCCACTAACGAATATTTGAACCTTCATCTTCTCATCTTGAATATATGGCACATACCTCAACAGCTCCAGAATATTAGTTGTATACTTTTCATGTGTGATAGTTACCATATTCAATTCATAGAACTCCTTAACCTTACTATCATAATATCTCTCTAATAAGTACTTCTTGTTAAAGAGTCTCTTAAACTCATTCCAACTCAACTACTATATCTTGATGCCTCTCACACACTTCAAATATTCTCTCCATATGTCCACTTTTCCCTTGAGATTGAAAATGGCTATCTTGACTTTCATATTCTATGTATAATCTTGCATCCTGAAGAACTTATTCATCCCACATCCATGCTTCTACATCCTCCATTTTCTTCAGCTCTCCTTCAAATGTAGGAGGCTTGGCTTTTGTTGAACTCATATGGCAAGTATTGCTTCTCACTCCTCCTATAAGGATGATAATGATGATGAAATGTTGTATATATAATACAAAAATAGAATAGAACCCATAACCACTACCTCTCATGTCAAGTGTATCTAACCATCTTCCACCTCTGACTGTGTCATCCCTGTCATACATGTGACCTCCTTGAGACTTGCTACCACATGCCCCATTTGTCCTTTCCTCCTATCCATAATTGATCTATGGTTATCCCTATCTCTACAAATATAATAAGCTCTAAAGGATCACTACATTAACCTCTACTTGCTTCTCTTGTGCTCCAGAAAGCCTTTCATATGACTGAATTATCCTATCGTTATCCTCCTTACAACTTTTGATATTTGCCTTTAGACTTCTTAAGGTATCTTCAATGTCAAGAGAGTACTCATCTCTTTATTTCTCATGTGATTTGTGAGTAGAGTGATGTGAACTATGGTCCACCATTCTTAGAGACATCTCTCCTCTTCTTCTTCCCACAATCATACCATGTTTGATAACCAAATATAAACATAATCAACATACCTTAGTGAAGTTCAGGGGAGGCTAGCTTGTCTGCACCAAAATCAATCCATATTTAGAATATATTATATATATTATATATATATATTATATATTATATAATATATATATATATAGCATCAACATATCAATCATCATAACGTACCAACATCATCAACCTCTACATTATGGCACAACTACAACAATGACCATCACAAGAAATAACCAACATGCATGCTTAATAAACACATAAAAATTTTGACATGCATACATAACAATCACACCCAGTCCATCCAATCCAAGTGTTTGAACTTGGAAGCTATGATACCACCCTATCTCACCCTCCTCCCACATTTAGCCAGTTTTACTAGCCTACTAGGGTAAATATGAGATGAAGGGTTACTATCACATGACTCAACCTCCAAGTTCCAGTTATGGAAGTGGAGCCTACAAACTAACAACTCACAACATACCTCACAGTTACAGGAGACTTAAGGGCCAAAGGACCACCCCAGGTGACCAATCCCTAAGTTTTCACTATTTTTCCACAATATTAACACCCAATCGCATGCATGATAATTACAGGGTGCAATAATAGGCCTTCAACTCCATGCACAACACTGCCTCCATGCAGTTGTGACCCAAATGTCCTAGTTTAGAGGGTGCGGTCTCGAGCTTTGAGCCATATTTTTAGGGCTGTTATATACCTAGGGGGGGTAATATGGGGTACCGAGGGAGGTACCCAAGGTAATAATGTAATAATGGGATGGGCCATAGTAATAAATAAGGTGGTTAACCCATGTCATGTAAGGGACCACAAGTAGTTAATAATAATGTAAGGGGCCCATGGTATTAGTTGATGGTATGAGGAAC
>APFE031704468.1:48587-60618 GCA_000404065.3 Pinus taeda | reverse complement strand
GACGAAACATGCTAAGGGGGTTGGAATGTTATATACCTAGGGGGGGTAATATGGGGTACCGAGGGAGGTACCCAAGGTAATAATGTAATAATGGGATGGGCCATAGTAATAAATAAGGTGGTTACCCCATGTCATGTAAGGGACCACAAGTAGTTAATAATAATGTAAGGGGCCCATGGTATTAGTTGATGGTATGAGGAAACCATGGTAATGATGCATGGTATTGTATGTATGAGACCTATATAGAGGCTAGAGACTCCACATGGAGAAATATGAAGAGAAGTATTCTTGTATGAATGGGTTGTGGAGTGTTCTCCTTCCTTAAGGAGTGAATGTATGGTGTTGCCCTACCTTAAGGGTTTGATAATAAAGAATCATTTCATATTATTCTTGGGTTCATTTCTATTATCATATATTTCCGGTTTAGATATACAACAAGTTGTATCAGAGCTACAACAAGGGCAACCTATAGACCACTACCTAGAAATTCATGTAACTTCCCAAAATGATAAGTAACATGATGAAAAAGTTAATCGTACAGAATTTGAACAAAAACTTGACCAATTCATATCTAATAAATAACAAACATTTTGTCAAACACATGGAAAACGTATGAGCTACAACTCATGAATGCAAATCTGATCATAAGTGCTTAAAATCCATCTTATAGTCATCAAGAAGACTTTATTCCCTGTCCACATAACTGCAATAACACTCATTAGTCCATGCATTCATCATCCATTCAATATATTATTAAAACATGTAAGGAGCCATAGATAGAATACCACATATAATCAAATATAACCATCTTATAACCAGAATTGAAACCATCGAAAATTAGCCATAAGATAACCATTAGAATCAACACATATGCTCATAGATCACAATAGGAAAATACTTCATATTAACATATGAAAATACCAACCCAGTTAGGGACTTCCATGTACCACCTGACCATAGATTGGGCTAAACCAAATATTTCTTTCACCCAATCACCCCCATGCCATATTCCAAGCATGAATGTGGGATGTCATTGAATAAACCAAAACAAAACCAAAACAGGGCTTTGAGAGGCCAAACCACCTCAACCCTCAACAATAGTGATTCCACTTCTACGGTTGGAAATTACTAACATCAACCAAATTGGTCTCTACCTAAGTTTTCCAAGGCTCCATGAACTAGTAACACAACCCACATCCTTCTAGGGCTCCATAGAATTTGTCCAACTCGGCTCTGGGGACTAGTAACTTAACCCACCAAGGGCTCGAGAGTGTTTGTCCCAACTTAGGCTTCAGGACTAGTAACTAAACCCAAGTTGTTCCAAGGCTTCTAGAGTGTTTTTTTGAACCCACAGTCATAAGAAATATGAGCACCAATAAGAAAAACCCGCAACACCACACTTATCTAAGAAATGGCAAGGAAAGGCTAAATCCACTGTCAATCGAGTCAATCCTCCATGTGATTGAAAACACATATCTAGATAATCACATGCATATGCCATGCATCCAAAAATCAACAAGGAGATTATAAATGCAACCTTGTACCTTGAAAGCAATTAAACTGTACTTTTTGATCTCATTGTCTCCTTATGCTTCATTCCCTTCATTTTTCTTATTTCTCCAATCCAAGTGAAAACTATAATGCTCCAAGGATGCTCCAAGAATGCTCTAAGTGTGAAAGAGTATGAGAGAGAGTGAATGAACAATGGCTCTAAATTAGAAACTATTAAAAGGCTATGTACTAATCCTCATAATCATTTTTATCATTTAGGCCTTTATTTTCTTCATTTTCCTTCATTTTTCCTCTAATTTCCTTCTCATGGAAATATTTGTCCCTTCACCTTCCTTTTCTCCTATTTTCCTTTATTTTCATAATTAAATGCCAGTAAATGCCTATTTTCCTTTTCCAATTCCTTTGCTAATTTTCATAGCCATTTATTATCACAAGTGATACCCATCACTATGTTTTCCCCAAAATCATCTTGGAATATGTGTCCCATGACCTTGGTCTTATTGTATTTACATGGGAAATCAAGTACGGGTTGTTACAATCCACTTAGTACCTATGGTACAACATCAACATCAACTAGTCAACATTATCTAGTGAGTTCCTTAGCCTCATGGTTTCTATACTAGTCCTTATTTACCATCACGTGACTAGTGCATATAGTCCAGATGTAACTCCAAATGGCCTCAAGCCAGGCCAAATATCAAAACATGTTATCTCTAAACATAAATATGATTAGTTCTCTCAAATATCTAAGCAACTCTGTCTAATAGAGATCTAAGCACTTATCTCAAATATTTGAGTAGATATCTCATAGATCCAAGCAACTCTCTCATAGATTCAAGTAGGATCCTTAGAGGCACCAACTAGCCTCTACTAGACCATTCTCCCTAATTGAAACCCATAATACTTGACATAGGGAGAATGTCTTTGTATTCGATAATTGTTCCTATTTCCATTAAATGTACTTGATACAGGGATAACATCCCTAATTCTGATTAGAGTCCATGATAGGAAGAATGTGATCCATGATGCTACCTAATCTATCAAATCATTCTCCTTAATATTGGTTAATATACTTGGCACAAGGGAAAAATCCCCAATTCTAGGAGGAACCCTGTCCATGATGCAATCATCATCCTTGCGTCTTCTTAAGCAGGGAGGAAATTTCTACAAGCCTAATCCTGTCAAAAAGGTGTAAGAACTTCCCTCTAGAAAGAGGTTTTGATAGAATATGGACTATCTACTCATCAGTGGAGATATACTCGAGCTTCACTGCACCTTTAATTTATCATCATACAATCCTGAAAGTTCCTATGAATCCATATTACTTCTCAATTTGTGAATCCAACTGCAATATACTCATCCTTTGCCATACAGGATGACTTTCTCATTCATTATAACCAGGCCAAAACTCAAGCTAAATCTAGGAATCCTTGTAGCTTCGTGTGATCCATAATCATAGTTGCATAGGTGTTCAGTCTCATTACTGAGGTTTCTTTGACTCTAGCAAAGATTGATTTAGTTGATTGACCTTGGCCTTCATCTTTGATCCCAAAGCCAACAATTTAGATTATCACTTTCTATAGAGATGCTTACTCATATATCTTGAGCATAGAGACTTCTATAGCACATTGATCAATGTCACGCCTTCTTGTGAAATTGTGTCCTAGACATATCATAGACCACAAGTAATTGTAAGTTGGCCCCTTATTATCACCATTTTATATTTTTAGGCCATAAATTTTGGGAAAAAATCACTTGTTTATGTTGGATTTGAACCTAATATAAGGTTCCTAGATCTTTAGCTTTGCTAGCAAACAAATATCAAATCATCTTATTGCATAGGTTTAGATGTGGTCTTCAACTTCATTGACTCACCAAAGCTCTGATACCACATTGAAAAAAATAGAGTGCAATGGATCCACAAACTATTTCTAAAATATGGTAATTACTTGTGAATATATATTATAGTTCTTTTATCTTCATCAAGCAATCACACTTCAAAACTTGAACCAATAACCATGAAAGGAAAGTAGAGATTACAATAGTGAAAACTTAGGATATGTGAGATTACGCGTGTCAGAGAGAGAGATATGTTGATCTGAAAATGAGATCTAAGACAATTAATAAGGTATTATAGACTTATGTGCATGGATTAGTCTATGTCATTATATGCAATGGATCGATAAGATTGTGAAATGCACAGACAATCAAGTAGTGAACAAACATAATAGATGACACATGACACAAAAAATTTAATAAGGAGTTCACCCCATACTCCTGGGCTACATCTCCTGGTCCAGCCTTCAGTGGTGGCCTCTCTATTATGTCTTCAGGCAGAGTTTTACTTACAATAGTGAGCTCAATTTGAGCCTCAGACATAAAAGAATACAGCAATAAGAGTTTACTAGAACATCTCAAGTTCCCTATCAATACACAAACTCCCCTAATACTCTCTATCCCAACTCTGTCTCAGCATTTGCTTGAATACTTCCCTCCTCCCTATTATGATCTTTATCTATGGCTTTATCGCCAGAAATGCACTGCATGTTCGTTTCATGGTCTTGTCTCTCGGTCTCCCCGACCTCCTAAACACTTTGAATCCATCTTCAGCATTAGACAATCATTGCTCAACACTGGAGAGGAGGTAGCCACCCATTTCGCAGCGTTAGAATTCTTTAGGCCTCTAAAACGCCTGTAATGGCCACGCTCTGTCAAACACAGGGAAAATGTATTTTAAATAGAGAAATCTGCCAAAACATGATATGTTGGACTTCAAAGTCCTTTAAATGGTTTAATCCCCTATTGGGTCTGCACATTGGTCGCATTGAGCCTTCGCATATCGAGAAGGCTCCGTCTCTTTGTATCTTGGAAACACAATGAAAATCGCGAAATACATTGAAATGGTCCTGTTTGCGGATCTCAAATCCTATAAGGTGTTGTCGATAATCCTATCGGATCTAGATCATTGGTCGCTTCGATTGCAATAATGCAATCGCCCATTGCAATGCCCCCGGGCCTTTGTAAGTGCTCCTGTAATCCCTCGATAGAAATCCTGTGAGTTAATATGGGTCATCGATCTCCATACTTGATTGACGGTCCATATTAACTCTGCCAATCACCATCGCCATATACATATGTTAAGCGTCGATATCGCTATTCACAATCACAACTCTCAAGTAGATCTCGCCGATCTCTGCCAAAGGTTACCACCAATTGCGATTTTTGATCCAATCTGGACCATTGATCGACCAAATCAAACAGCTACTGTGCATCACCTGTTCCGCTTGCAATTACTCTATTTTTTTCACGATTTCACGGGTTTTGGGCCTCCCGATACTGTTTCTCTCCATTCTAAAGGTTTTATCTACCATGCTAAAAGAATCCCTTTTGCGATAATTTTGGTCCTTTAAAGGATTTTGGCATTATTTTCGAGTTTATGAAGATATAGAGAGCGTTTCTTAGATCCATTTGGATCACGCCTTCCCACTGAAAAGGCTTTTAGACCACCAAAAATTGGTTTTCAAGCATCAATCAAGTGAGCATATTGCTGCCTCACCTGCCCAATCTCTATCCATTTTGCAGTGTTTGTTTTTGAACCTTTGAGTCCAACCCTTAGGTACTCAACATCTCCTCTACGAGTTGCCCTCACCTTCCTCTCCATGACTGTATCTTCCTGCAGCTCATTGAGGTATTCAGGCAATAGATCATTAATGGAAGGCAATTGACTTTGCTCTTCAGGATCTTCAATTAATGAAGGTTAAAATAGACTTAAATTTTCTACATTTACTACTAAATAGATGTGCTTGTATGTTGGTAGATCAAGGCGGAAATAATTCTCACCAATTTTCTGAAGTACCTTAGAAGGCCCATACCTTATTGGCTTCAGCTTCTTTCCTTCACCTTGCATTGTGTCCTTGCTGATATACAACCATACTTGATCGCCAACTTGGAAGCTATGCTCCACCTGGTGTTTATCATGCCTTGCCTTGTATTTGGCTTGGCTCTTTTCCAGCTATTCCTGCACTGCCTGGTGAATCTCTTGGATCTATTCAATGAATCTGGTTGCTTTATCCACATCATTGTGTCCAACAACTGCTATATCTTTTTCAAAGACAAAATCCAAGGAAGACCTTAGTATAAAACCAAAACAGGTCTCAAAATGAGATCTCTGTGTAGAAGAATGTTTAGCATGGTTGTAAGCATGTTGCACATAACATAAATGTTCATCCCAAAGCTTGGGATGCTTGCTACAATAACCCCTAAACAATTGAATCACTGTCTTGTTGACTACCTCTATTTGGCCATCTATTTGTGGATGAAAGGTTGTGATTTTCTTCAGTTTGGTGTCCATTAATTCCCACAAACTTGACCAAAACTTCCCAACAAATCAGGAGTCTCGATCAGATACTATGGAAGTGGGTAACCCAAAATGCACCCAGACATGCTGAAAGAACAATTTCGTTGTTTCTTCAGTTGTAATCTGTTTATTACAAGGTATTAAAATACACATTTTGTTGAACCTATCCACAATAACATATAAATAGTCATGCCCCTTTCTAGATTTTGGCAATCCCCCAACAAAGTCCATGGGAACACTTTCCCAGGGACAGGAAGGGACTGGTAGTGGAGTGTATATGATGCAGGGTCACCCTAACCTGCAATACCCAGTAACTTTTGTCTCTGCTATATACAAATGCATCATCATCATTATGCCAAATCAATAATTGACAAATCTACACTATCTCATTTCAACATGTGGGAGCTTTCTAAATATATGGCTCAATATCAATTCATATATTATCGATCTCACATCCACCCACTTTCAGTAATTTCATATGTCACAAACATTATTCAAACCATTCTTGTATATGCGCTTCCAAGATCAGAGTTAAAGATCAATCAAACAAATGCGCCCATATTTTAGTTCAAACCTCACAGGTTATTGATACACAGGTTTATGAATCCCGCAGCGCCTTTTCTCCTCTCACCAACAAGTTTATCGAAACCGCTCAGAAATCCGGCCAATCGAATAGCTAACCGATCGAGGAAACAGAAGCTTCCCAATGCATGTAAGGCACCCTGTTGCGCCACGGTTTTACATACAGGCTTATACATATATGCCACTGGTTTATATATCACATAAGAACTTCGCCTCGCTTATACTCTGCCCTTATTTTAAACGAATTGCTCGAGGCATTGAATTACCACAGGTGGGCTCCGCTATATGTATCAATCGCCCGACACTGGTTTCAATTTGTTCTCATAACAGTCGCTGGCCCTTTGCATATATACCACTCCCTCTAATGCAACCGAACTGTATATATATATATATCAGTCAATGATTATAAATCTGACACAGTCATAACAAATGCTTCCGGTGCATGAAATCATACTGCAGACATAGAAACTATCACAACAAATAATTGAATCTTCAATGGATCTATTGCCAGTCACTCTTCACGCTAGTCGAAGCAACAAGCAGCTCCCACTTTCAACTCGCACTGGCTTCAAACTTCGATTTAACGCGGAAACTGACCACAATCACCTCCAGATCCGCATGAATACAAACGGAAGTCCTTTTCCATGAACGCATAGCAATATCATGATGTAAAATCTCTTACGACCAGTTTCAAGATCTTGGGCGCCGGATAGTCCCAACCAAGAATGATAACCCTACGTATCTTCAGTCAAAGAGTTAAACACGCATATACAGCGGTTAGAATTCGTTCTCGGCGGAATGTCTTCAAAATGAGTCACCTTTATAACAACCAATTTAGGGTGATCTCTATCACATAGAGCCACACATCAACAGTTAACACCTACACCAATTGCGCACTAATCACAATAATCGAGCTGCATAAAGGATGACATATCTCGGCCCTTACGCCCCAGATCATGGATAGTAAATAGAATGCACTATCACTATAAATCTTAGATATTCACTCATATTTAGCTAGACAAAATCTACGTATGCGCACTGGTTCATTTCATGTTCCTCATTGTATATGCACAAGTGACGTCATTTCATTAAAAATTAACCATTGTGTAGCCTTCAAATCACTCGCACGACTTCCACGAATGGTCAGCACCCTTCAAATCAGTTCTTTTAAAAATCATTAGTAAAATAATCCATCACACTAGACAGTAGTTGATCAATATTTATATCCATCTTACCAATATACCAGTTCCAGAAAATATACAATAAAGAATAAAATATTTGATGAGCACTTGTGCCAGATCGAACTCTTCAAAATTCATCCCTTCGAACCTATGTCGGAATAGTGCAAACGTAAAAATAAAGACACATCGTAGTTGTCAAACAATCCTCCTCATATCATTCTCCAAATATTTCGATGGCACCCTCCAGATTATGTTTCCATGAGAGATCCATCAGCACATATGCGATTTCAACATACTCATATTCACCTAAACAAATATTTACATAGACTCTACATTCATTGGCCAGATATGCAAATCTATGGCCCTTTTACAAATTTCCCGAAGGCTTCTAAGGAGAATCCTTGCTCACTTCTCACACTCACAATTTCCTCTCCAAAACCCATTCCTATTTACACACTTTTAAAAATCATTTAATTAAATGCTCAATCCCTTAAAATCCTCAACAACCCCTAAATCTCTCAACATCCCTAAAGGATAGGTTTTTATCCCTAAAATCCTTCAATTTATTAAATTTCCTCATATCCTTTTATTAATAAAAGGATATTTACATAAATCCTCATCTTTTCCTATTTAATTCAAATTAATTAATAAAATATTAAAAATCATCACACCCCATATTTACAAATTAATATTATCACACCCTATATTTACAAATGGAGAAAAAGGTCTTGATGCTCCTGCATCAGACTCCCCATGTAAGAAAATTCATGACCACCTGGTCATAAGTCTGGATATCTCCTCCTGGATCCCAAATTTTATTTTGTAATCCTTTTGTGCTTGTTGATTGCTTCACTGCTGTTGTCATCCGATGTTGTCTTCCAGGTTTCCATATTTTGTGCTGTAGTGCTCCACTTGCTCTGCTCTTGCAATCTTTCACTGTCATTCCCTTGTTGTCGCTCTTTTTCTTTCTTTCAGCTGTCTTTCTCTGCGATGTCTTTATCATTAACCTCCTTAGCAACTCAATTTCTCTATCCAGTATGTCCTCTGTTTCCTGATTGTTTCCATCCCTTGATTGCTCCTTTTGTGCTGCTGCTACTATAAATGTTGCCTCACATGTTGCTCTAGCTGTTAATATGAATGTTGCGGCCTCCCAATCTTCCTTTCCCTCTGCAACATTCCTTTGCTCATCACTTGCAACTTCTTCCAAGCCTGCAATCACACACAAATTATTAGTTTTAAAATCACAAGAACTTACGGTCTTGGTTGATGCTTCAGTCATCAAATCTTCGGGCTGCTTTGAATCATTCATATGATTCAACTCCTCTAGCTCTTCATCACTTTCAAAAAGTAATGGTCCACTCTCTGGGTAACATATCGAAATTTCAACATCTTCCTTTTGCTGTAGCTCAACTGTTTCGAGCTTCTCTATTCTCTGCCTCGCATCTATAACCTGTTCAAGCTCCCTTAGTTCCTTTATCAACTGCAAATTTAAGTGATGATTCCACTTCTCTTGTAGTCTCTGCCACCTCACCTTCTTCCTCATGACATAACCACGCTTATGGTATTTCTCATTTCTTTGCAACATCTCCATTAATACCTCAAGCTGAACTGCTATCTCAGCCTTCTCCCTCTCATATTCCTCTTTGCTTAACTGTTTCTGTATGCCAATTGCCTTGGCATCCTTCTCCTTTTGTCCTCTGCTGTGGTTTATTTCAGAACCTTTGTGACGACTGTCACTAGTCATCATCCTTTCCATCTCTATGAGTTCCTCACTCACTTTACTATGAGTTGTACTAAAGCCTCTTCAGCAGCAAGTCCTATCTTGCCGCCACTTACCTCACCAAGCCTCCTCACTCGGTCTTTTGGCAAGGAATTGGTTCTCTATCTCCAGAACCTCCTTTGAGCTCTTTTCTTTTCTCTTCCTGGCTTCAACTCATCTGCCTATTCACAACTGTCTCCCTTATCCAATCTCTATTGGATTTCCTCAAGGTTCTGCCACACCTATGCTTTCACCAGTTTTCTGTTAGCAATTTTAAACATGTCTTCTATGGATTTTACTTTTGGGAGTTGAAAAAATACTTCTGCTTTAATGCAAAGACTACAATCTTCAAATTCAAATAAACCTAGATCACCTTACCTTCAAGATCTCAGTCTGATCTTGTCTTTTCGTTTGCTTTCACTGTCAGATTAGAATCTGACCTCCTTTGCCTGCATGCACATCTGCTACCTACACATTCAAAAATATATTCCAATTCAACAAAAACCTTCTTGGCATCATTCAAAAAATAAACATTTCAACAGAGCATCCTGACTCTGATACCACTTGATGCAGGGTCACCCTAACCTGCAATACCCAGGAACTTTTGTCTCTGCTATATACAAATGCTTCATCATCCTTATGCCAAATCAATAATTGACAAATACACACTATCTCATTTCAACATGTGGGAGCTTTCTAAATATATGGCTCAATATCAATTCATATATTATCGATCTCACATCCACCCACTTTCAGTAATTTCATACGTCACAAACATTATTCAAACCATTCTTGTATATGCGCTTTCAAGATCAAAGTTAAAGATCAATCAAACAAATGCGTCCATATTTTAATTCAAACCTGACAGGTTATTGATACACAGGTTTATGAATCCCACGGCGCCTTTTCTCCTCTCACCAACAAGTTTATCGAAACCGCTCAGAAATCCGGCCAAACGAATAGCTGACCGATCAAGGAAATAGAAGCTTCCCAACGCATGTAAGGCACCCTGTTGCGCCACGGTTTTACATACAGGCTTATACATATATGCCACCGGTTTATATATCACATAAGAACTTCGCCTCGCTTATACTCTGCCCTTATTTTAAACGAATTGCTCGAGGCATTGAATTACCACAGGCGGGCTCCGCTATATGTATTAATCGCCCGGCACTAGTTTCAATTTGTTCTCATAACAGTCGCTAGCCCTTTGCATATATACCACTCCCTCTAATGCAACCAAACTATATATATATATATCAGTCAATGATTATAAATCTAACACAGTCATAACAAATGCTTCCGGCGCATGAAATCATACTGCAGACATAGAAACTATCACAGCAAATAATTGAATCTTCAATGGATCTATCACCAGTCACTCTTCACGCTGGTCGAAGAAACAAGCAGCTCCCACTTTCAACTCGCATTGGCTTCAAACTTTGATTTAACGCAGAAACTGACCACAATCACCTGCAGATCCGCACGAATGCAAACGGAAGTCCTTTGCCACGAATGCATAGCAATATCATGATGTAAAATCTCTTACGACCAGTTTCAAGATCTTGGGCGCCGGATAGTCCCAACCAAGAATGATAACCCTGCGTATCTTCAGTCAAAGAGTTAAACACGCATATACAGTGGTTAGAATTCGTTCTCGGTGGAATGTCTTCAAAAGGAGTCACCTTTATAACAACCAATTTAGGGCGATCTCTATCACATAGAGCCACGCATCAACAGTTAACACCTACACCAATTGCGCGCTAATCACAATAATCGAGCTGCATAAAGGATGACATATCTCGGCCCTTACGCCCCAGATCATGGATAGTAAATAGAATGCACTATCACTATAAATCTTAGATATTCACTCATATTTAGCTAGACAAAATCTACGTATGCGCACTGGTTCATTTCATGTTCTTCATTGTATATGCACAAGTGACGTTAGTTCATTAAAAATTAACCATTGTGTAGCCTTCAAATCTCTCGCACGACTTCCACGAATGGTCAGCACCCTTCAAATCAGTTCTTTTAAAAATCATTAGTACAATAATCCATCACACTAGACAGTAGTTGATCAATATTTAGATCCAGCTTACCAGTATACCAGTTCCAGAAAATATACAATAAAGAATAAAATATTTGATGAGCACTTGTGCCAGATCGAACTCTTCAAAATTCATCCCTTCGAACCTATGTCGGAATAGTGCAAAGGTAAAAATAAAGACACAGCGTAGTTGTCAAACAATCCTCCTCATATCATACTCCAAATATTTCGATGGCACCCTCCAGATTATGTTTCCATGAGAGATCCATCAGCACATATGTGATTTCAACATACTCATATTCACATAAACAAATATTTACACAGACTCTACATTCATTGGCCAGATATGCAAATCTATGGCCCTTTTACAAACTGCCCGAAGGCTTCTAAGGAGAATCCTTGCTCACTTCTCACACTCACAATTTCCTCTCCAAAACCCATTCCTATTTACACACTTTTAAAAATCATTTAATTAAATGCTCAATCCCTTAAAATCCTCAACAACCCCTAAATCTCTCAACATCCCTAAAGGATAGGTTTTTATCCCTAAAATCCTTCAATTTATTAAATTTCCTCATATCCTTTTATTA
>APFE031704468.1:35302-48398 GCA_000404065.3 Pinus taeda | reverse complement strand
ATTTACAAATGGAGAAAAAGGTCTTGATGCTCCTGCATCAGACTCCCCATGTAAGAAAATTCATGACCACCTGGTCATAAGTCTGGATATCTCCTCCTGGATCCCAAATTTTATTTTGTAATCCTTCCGTGCTTGTCGATTGCTTCACTGCTATTGTCATCTGGTGTTGTCTTCCAGGTTTCCATATTTTGTGCTGTAGTGCTCCACTTTCTATGCTCTTGCAATCTTTCACTGTCATTCCCTTGTTGTCGCTCTTTTTCTTTCTTTCAGCTGTCTTTCTCTGGGATGTCTTTATCATTAACCTCCTTAGCAACTCAATTTCTCTGTCCAATATGTCCTCTGTTTGCTGATTGTTTCCATCCCTTGATTGCTCCTTTTTTGTTGCTGCTACTATAAATGTTGCCTCACATGTTGCTCTAGCTGTTAATATGAATGTTGCAGCCTCCCAATCTTCCTTTCCCTCTACAACATTCCTTTGCTCATCACCTGCAACTTCTTCCAAACCTGCAATCACACACAAATTATTAGTTTTAAAATCACAAGACCTTCCGGTCTTGGTTGATGCTTCAGTCATCAAATCTTCGGGCTGCTTTGAATCATTCATATGATTCAACTCCTCTAGCTCTTCATCACTTTCAAAAAGTAATGGTCCACTCTCTGGGTAACATATCAAAATTTCAACATCTTCCTTTTGTTGTAGCTCAACTGTTTCGAGCTTCTCTATTCTCTGCCTCGCATCTATAACCTGTTCAAGTTCCCTTAGTTCCTTTATCAACTGCAAATTTATGTGATGATTCCACTTCTCTTGTAGTCTCTGCCACCTCACCTTCTTCCTCATGACATAACCACGCTTCTAGTCTTTCTCATTTCTTTGCAACATCTCCATTAATACCTCAAGCTGAACTGCTATCTCAACCTTCTCCCTCTCATATTCATCTTTGCTTAACTGTCTCTGTATGCCAATTGCCTTGGCATCCTTCTCCTTTTGTCCTCTGCTGTGGTTTATTTCAGAACCTTTATGACGACTGTCACTAGTCATCATCCTTTCCATCTCTATGAGTTCCTCACTCACTTTACTATGAGTTGTACTAAAGCCTCTTCAGCCGCAAGTCATATCTTGCTGCCACTTACCTCACCAAGCCTCGTCACTCGGTCTTTTGGCAAGCAATTGGTTCTCTATCTCCAGAACCTCCTTTGAGCACTTTTCTTTGCTCTTCCTGGCTTCAACTCATCTGCCTATTCACAACTGTTTTCCTTGTCCAATCTCTATTGGATTTCCTCAAGGTTCTGCCACACCTATGCTTTCACCAGTTTTCTGTTAGCAATTTCAAACATGTCTTCTATGGATTTTCCTTTTGGGAGTTGCAAAAATACGTCCGCTTTAATGCAAAGACTACAATCTTCAAATTCAAATAAACCCAGATCACCTTACCTTCAAGATCTCAGTTTGATTTTGTCTTTTCGTTTGCTTTCACTGTCAGATTAGAATCTGACCTCCTTTGCCTGCATGCACATCTGCTACTTACACATTCAAAAATATATTCCAATTCAACAAAAACCTTCTTCTCATCATTCAGAAAATAAACATTTCAACAGAGCATTCCGACTCTGATACCACTTGATGCAGGGTCACCCTAACCTGCAATACCCAGGAACTTTTGTCTCTGCTATATACAAATGCATCATCATCATTATGCCAAATCAATAATTGACAAATCTACACTATCTCATTTCAACATGTGGGAGCTTTCTAAATATATAGCTCAATATGAATTCATATATTATCGATCTCACATCCACCCACTTTCAGTAATTTCATACGTCACAAACATTATTCAAACCATTCTTGTATATGCGCTTTCAAGATCAGAGTTAAAGATCAATCAAACAAATGCGCCCATATTTTAATTCAAACCTGACAGGTTATTGATACACAGGTTTATGAATCCCGCGGCGCCTTTTCTCCTCTCACCAATAAGTTTATCGAAACCGCTCAGAAATCCGGCCAAACGAATAACTGACCGATCGAGGAAACAGAAGCTTCCCAACGCATGTAAGGCACCCTGTTGCGCCACGGTTTTACATACAGGCTTATACATATATGCCACCGGTTTATATATCACATAAGAACTTCGCCTCTCTTATACTCTGCCCTTATTTTAAATGAATTGCTCGAGGCATTGAATTACCACAGGCGGGCTCCGCTATATGTATCAATCGCCCAACACTGGTTTCAATTTGTTCTCATAACAGTCGTTGGCCCTTTGCATATATACCACTCCCTCTAATGCAACCGAACTGTATATATATATATATCAGTCAATGATTATAAATCTGACACAGTCATAACAAATGCTTCCGGCGCATGAAATCATACTGCAGACATAGAAACTATCACAGCAAATAATTGAATCTTCAATGGATCTATCGCCAGTCACTCTTCACGCTAGTCGAAGCAACAAGCAGCTCCCACTTTCAACTCGCACTGGCTTCAAACTTCGATTTAACGCGGAAACTGACCACAATCACCTCCAGATCCTTATGAATGCAAACGAAAGTCCTTTGCCACGAAGGCATAGCAATATCATGATGTAAAATCTCTTACGACCAGTTTCAAGATCTTGGGCACCGGATAGTCCCAACCAAGAATGATAACCCTACGTATCTTCAGTCAAAGAGTTAAACACGCATATACAGTGGTTAGAATTCGTTCTTGGTGGAATGTCTTCAAAAGGAGTCACCTTTATAACAACAAATTCAGGGTGATCTCTATCACATAGAGCCACGCATCAACAGTTAACACCTACACCAATTACGCGCTAATCACAATAATTGAGCTGCATAAAGGATGACATATCTCGGCCCTTACGCCCCAGATCATGGATAGTAAATAGAATGCACTATCACTATAAATCTTAGATATTCACTCATATTTAGCTAGACAAAATCTACGTATGCACACTGGTTCATTTCATGTTCTTCATTGTATATGCACAAGTGACGTCAATTCATTAAAAATTAACCATTGTGTAGCCTTCAAATCACTCGCACGACTTCCACGAATGGTCAGCACCCTTCAAATCAGTTCTTTTAAAAATCATTAGTACAATAATCCATCACACTAGACAGTATTTGATCAATATTTAGATCCAGCTTACCAGTATACCAGTTCCAGAAAATATACAATAAAGAATAAAATATTTGATGAGCACTTGTGCCAGATCGAACTCTTCAAAATTCATACATTCGAACCTATGTCGGAATAGTGCAAATGTAAAAATAAAGACACAGCGTAGTTGTCAAACAATCCTCCTCATATCATACTCCAAATATTTCGATGGCACCCTCCAGATTATGTTTCCATGAGAGATCCATCAGCACATATGCGATTTCAACATACTCATATTCACATAAACAAATATTTACATAGACTCTACATTCATTGGCCAGATATGCAAATCTATGGCCCTTTTACAAACTGCCCGAAGGCTTCTAAGGAGAATCCTTGCTCACTTCTCACACTCACAATTTCCTCTCCAAAACCCATTCCTATTTACACACTTTTAAAAATCATTTAATTAAATGCTCAATCCCTTAAAATCCTCAACAACCCCTCAATCTCTCAACATCCCTAAAAGATAGGTTTTTATCCCTAAAATCCTTCAATTTATTAAATTTCCTCATATCCTTTTATTAGTGAAAGGATATTTACATAAATCCTCACCTTTTCCTATTTAATTCAAATTAATTAATAAAATATTAAAAATCATCACACCCCATATTTACAAATTAATATTATCACACCCCATATTTACAAATGGAGAAAAAGGTCTTGATGCTCCTGCATTAGACTCCCCATGTAAGAAAATTCATGACCACCTGGTCATAAGTCTGGATATCTCCTCCTGGATTCCAAATTTTATTTTGTAATCCTTCCGTGCTTGTCGATTGCTTCACTGTTGTTGTCATCTGCTGTTGTCTTCCAGGTTTGCATATTTTGTGCTGTAGTGCTCCACTTGCTCTGCTCTTGCAATCTTTCACTGTCATTCCCTTGTTGTCACTCTTTTTCTTTCTTTCAGCTGTCTTTCTCTAGGATGTCTTTATCATTAACCTCCTTAGCAACTCAATTTCTCTGTCCAGTATGTCCTCTGTTTGCTGATTGTTTCCATCCCTTGATTGCTCCTTTTCTGCTGCTGCTACTATAAATGTTGCCTCACATGTTGCTCTAGCTGTTAATATGAATGTTGCGGCCTCCCAATCTTCCTTTCCCTCTGCAACATTCCTTTGCTCATCACCTGCAACTTCTTACAAACCTGCAATCACACACAAATTATTAGTTTTAAAATCACAAGACCTTACGGTCTTGGTTGATGCTTCAGTCATCAAATCTTTGGGCTGCTTTGAATCATTCATATGATTCAACTCCTCTAGCTCTTCATCACTTTCAAAAAGTAATGGTCCACTCTCTAGGTAACATTTCGAAACTCTAACATCTTCCTTTTGCTGTAGCTCAACTGTTTCGAGCTTCTCTATTCTCTGCCTCGCATCTATAACCTGTTCAAGTTCCCTTAGTTCCTTTATCAACTGCAAATTTATGTGATGATTCCACTTCTCTTGTAGTCTCTGCCACCTCACCTTCTTCCTCATGACATAACCACGCTTCTGGTCTTTCTCATTTCTTTGCAACATATCCATTAATACCTCAAGCTGAACTGCTATCTCAGCCTTCTCCCTCTCATATTCCTCTTTGCTTAACTGTCTCTGTATGCCAATTGCCTTGGCATCCTTCTCCTTTTGTCCTCTGTTGTGGTTTATTTCAGAACCTTTGTGACAACTGTCACTAGTCATCATCCTTTCCATCTCTATGAGTTCCTCACTCACTTTACTATGAGTTGCACTAAAGCCTCTTCAGCAGCATGTCCTATCTTGCCGCCACTTACCTCACCAAGCCTCCTCACTCGGTATTTTGGCAAGCAATTGGTTCTCTATCTCCAGAACCTCCTTTGAGCACTTTTCTTTGTTCTTCCTGGCTTCAACTCATCTGCCTATTCACAACTGTCTTCCTTATCCAATCTCTATTGGATTTCCTCAAGGTTCTGCCACACCTATGCTTTCACCAGTTTTCTGTTAGCAATTTTAAGCATGTCTTCTATGGATTTTCCTTTTGGGAGTTGCAAAAATACTTCTGCTTTAATGCAAAGACTACAATCTTCAAATTCAAATAAACCTAGATCAGCTTACCTTCAAGATCTTAGTCTGATCTTGTCTTTTCGTTTGCTTTCACTGTCAGATTAGAATCTGACCTCCTTTCCCTACATGCACATCTGCTACTTACACATTCAAAAATATATTCCAATTCAACAAAAACCTTCTTGTCATCATTCAGAAAATAAACATTTCAACAGAGCATTCCGGCTCTGATACCACTTGATGCAGGGTCACCCTAACCTGCAATACCCAGGAACTTTTGTCTCTGCTATATACAAATGCATCATCATCATTATGCCAAATCAATAATTGACAATTCTACACTATCTCATTTCAACATGTGGGAGCTTTCTAAATATATGGCTCAATATCAATTCATATATTATCGATCTCACATCCACCCACTTTCAGTAATTTCATACGTCACAAACATTATTAAAACCATTCTTGTATATGCGCTTTGAAGATCAGAGTTAAAGATCAATCAAACAAATGCGCCCATATTTTAATTCAAACCTGACAGGTTATTGATACACAGGTTTATGAATCCCGCGGCGCCTTTTCTCCTCTCACCAACAAGTTTATCGAAACTGCTCAGAAATACGGCCAAACGAATAGTTGACCGATCGAGGAAACAGAAGCTTCCCAACGCATGTAAGGCACCCTATTGTGCCATGGTTTTACATACAGGTTTATACATATATGCCACCGGTTTATATATCACATAAGAACTTCGCCTCGCTTATACTCTGCCCTTATTTTAAATGAATTGCTCGAGGCATTGAATTACCACAGGCGGGCTCCGCTATATGTATCAATTGCCCGACACTGGTTTCAATTTGTTCTCATAACAGTCGCTGGCCCTTTGCATATATACCACTCCCTCTAATGCAACCGAACTGTATATATATATCAGTCAATGATTATAAATCTGACACAGTCATAACAAATGCTTCCGGCGCATGAAATCATACTGCAGACATAGAAACTATCACAGCAAATAATTGAATCTTCAATGGATCTATCGCCAGTCACTCTTCACGCTGGTCTAAGCAACAATCAGCTCCCACTTTCAACTCGCACTGGCTTCAAACTTCGATTTAACGCGGAAACTGACCACAATCACCTCCAGATTCTCATGAATGCAAATATAAGTCCTTTGCCACGAACACATAGCAATATCATGATTTAAAATCTCTTACGACCAGTTTCAAGATCTTGGGCGCCGGATAGTCCCAACCAAGAATGATAACCCTGCGTATCTTCAATCAAAGAGTTAAACACGCATATACAGTGGTTAGAATTCGTTCTCAGCGGAATGTCTTCAAAAGGAGTCACCTTTATAACAACCAATTCAGGGCGATCTCTATCACATAGAGCCACGCATCAACACTTAACACCTACACCAATTGCACGCTAATCACAATAATCGAGCTGCATAAAGGATGACATATCTCGGCCCTTATGCCCCAGATCATGGATAGTAAATAGAATGCACTATCACTATAAATCTTAGATATTCACTCATATTTAGCTAGACAAAATCTATGTATGCGCACTGGTTCATTTCGTGTTCTTCATTGTATATGCACAAGTGACGTCAGTTCATTAAAAATTAACCATTGTGTAGCCTTCAAATCACTCGCACGACTTCCACGAATGGTCAGCACCCTTCAAATCAGTTTTTTTAAAAATCATTAGTACAATAATCCATCACACTAGACAGTAGTTGATCAATATTTAGATCCAGCTTACCAGTATACCAGTTCCAGAAAATATAAAATAAAGAATAAAATATTTGATGAGCACTTGTGCCAAATCGAACTCTTCAAAATTCATCCCTTCGAACCTATGTCGGAATAGTGCAAAGGTAAAAATAAAGACACAGCGTAGTTGTCAAACAATCCTCCTCATATCATACTCCAAATATTTCGATGGCACCCTCCAGATTATGTTTCCATGAGAGATCCATCAGCACATATGTGATTTCAACATACTCATATTCACATAAACAAATATTTACACAGAATCTACATTCATTGGCCAGATATGCAAATCTATGGCCCTTTTACAAACTGCCCAAAGGCTTCTAAGGAGAATCCTTGCTCACTTCTCACACTCACAATTTCCTCTCCAAAACCCATTCCTATTTACACACTTTTAAAAATAATTTAATTAAATGCTCAATCCCTTAAAATCCTCAACAACCCCTAAATCTCTCAACATCCCTAAAGGATAGGTTTTTATCCCTAAAATCCTTCAATTTATTAAATTTTCTCATATCCTTTTATTAATAAAAGGATATTTACATAAATCCTCACCTTTTCCTATTTAATTCAAATTAATTAATAAAATATTAAAAATCATCACACCCCATATTTACAAATGGAGAAAAAGGTCTTGATGCTCCTGCATCAGTATAAGCCTATTTTTCTATTACCGGGCTTGCTTTTAGCACACATGGTACACCCCCTTACATATCTAAAAACTGTTGCATGCATTTTTGGCCAATAATAGTATCTTTGTAGTTGTGCAATTGTTTTTCTTACACCAAAATGACCTGATATCATAGAAGTATGTGCTTCCCTAATATATTAATTCTCTCTATTTGTGGAATGGATAGCTTTCCCACATGATACAAGAGTCAGTCTTTAACATAGTAATCCAATTCTTCTACCTTTTTGCCATTACTTAAAGCTACATATACATCTTTAAAGTCTATATCTTGAGCATATTGTTCAATGTAGCTTTCGTGCATTACTGAATTATGCTTAAGTATGGTAGAGGCATTTATGATTGGTATGGATAACATATATGCAACTTTATTGTGTATGCCCTTTTTATATTTGATGACTAAAAGAAACTGTTGTAGGAAACCCATCCACCTATAGTGTCTTGATTGTTGCAACTTAGTTTGTGAGTGTAAATATTGAAGTGGTTAATGATCAGTATGTATAACTGTTTCTTTTCCCATTAAGTAATGTTTCCACTTTTTCACACTCTAGACTAATGCATACAATTCTTTATCCTATCTAGGATAATTAACTACTGCAGAATTAAAAGTCTCATAATGGTAGCATATGGGTTTACCATGTTGCATCAAAACTGCTCCCATGTCATAATCACTGGCATTTGTTTCGATCTCAAATGGTTGTTGAAGATTTGGGAATGCTAGCATTGGTGTTGTACTAATTTTTTCTTTCAAGTTGTCAAAGGCTTTCTGTTGTTTGCCTCCCCACTGAAACACCTTGTTCAATCCTATCAATGCATGTAAAGGAACTGCAATTAAGGAAAAGTTAGCAATAAACTTTCTCCAATATTGTGTTTCCCCTAGGAAGTTTCTAACTTTAGTAGCAGACTTGGGTTTAGGCCAGTTTACAATCACTTCCACCTTAGAGGGATCTACATTCAATGCACCACCCACTACAATATGACCCAAATAATTCAAATATGTTTTACCAAATTCACATTTTGATAATTTAACATAGAGATTTTCCTTTTTCAAAACATCTAGAGTCTGCCTCACATGCTTTAAATGTTCTTCCCATGTTTTACTGAATACAAGAATGTCATCTAAATATACTATTATAAAATCATCAATAAAAGGCCTGAGTACATCATTCATTACTCTCATGAAAGTGGCATGATAATTAGTTAAGCCAAAAGGCATAACTAGCCATTCATACAACCCTTGCTTTGTTTTGAAAGCAGTCTTCCATGAATCTTGCTCTGCTACTCTAACCTGATGGTAACCACTATGTAGGTCCAACTTGGAAAATTAAACAACCTCTTTTAGCTAATCCAATAGATCATCTATGCGAGGAAGGGGATAACGTTCTTGATCGTTATTTTATTCAATGCTCGGTAATCAATGCACATCCTCCATGAACTGTCCTTCTTTCTCACAAACATGATTGGAGATCCACATGGTGATGTGCTTGGTCTTATGAACCCTTTCTTGAGCAGCTCTTGTACCCGCTTCTTGATTTCTGCATTCTCTAAAGTGGATAACCTGTACATTCTGATGTTAGGCAATGGTTCATCTTGCTGCAAATTAATATCATGTACAATTTCCCTTTTTGGTGGCAGACCTTTAGGTTATTTAAATAATATATCAGATTCAGAAACAACCCTTTCTAAATCAGCTTGTTGTTTAGCATCATAGCCCTCAAATATATTGGTTTTTTCAGGTTTCTTTCCTTTGCAACCATCAGTAAAAATTGCTTGCATGAATTTACAATTCTTTTCATCTGCCCAAAGTTTATGAGAGTATAATTATTCTTGAGTTTATGAGCTCTTACAATATATTTTATTCCATATTTAACGAGTTGATACTTATTTTCAACTATATAGAATATGGATTTTCTATCACACAAGTAAGGACTTACCAAAACAATCCCACATATATCCAAGGGAACAATATCTAACTCAACCTCATCCACAAATGCTGACCCAAAAGAAAACCTAAGTTTACATTGTTTAGTCACTTGTAGTTTTGCTTTATCACATACCCAACCTAATGGATATGGCTTCTTGTGAGGTGTGGTTAGCAGTCCCAATTTCTTTACAATTGCTTCAAAAATTAAATTTACTTGTGAGCCACTATCAAACAAAGTATCAATCTTTTGATGCTTGGAAATAACTCTAATATGAAAAAGCTCATGTATTCTTCTCTCATTTTCTTCACTATCAATAGTTTGGGCAGAATTACTAGTAGATGCTTCAGAATTTTTACCTTTTATACCTGTGGCTGTGATTGTTGTTTCATCACCTGAGTCTGACCCAAAATATTTTTGTATGGCAGCAACAATCTTCTTCTTCTTTCCATCAAACTTCTTGGGTTTCAGCTTCGGATGCAAAGACCAACAATGTTCATCATCATGTCCATCCTTCTTGCAGTGAGTGCATGAAGGTTTGGTATTTTGTACAACATTAGCCTTCCTCTCTTTCCATTTCTGCTTCCTCTTTTCCTTGTTCTTGCTTGCAGTGGATTTTGATGACCCCCCAATCTTTGGGACCACATTCTTGCCTCTAGCCTCTAGATGTGTAGCCTGAATAGATACCTCATCTATGCTATTAGGGTTAAACCTGAGAATGGTATGTCTCAAATAATTGTGTAGACCACCTATATACTTCAGCAAAGTTTCATGTGAGTCTAAGGAAATGACTAGGATCAAAGCTTCTTTCTAAATTCTTGGGTGTAACTTTGTACACTTTTCCCTTTTAATTGGCGAAGAGTTTTCCAACTCATCATAGCTTGTTGCATATAAGCTAGTGGATAGAATTGTTTTTTAATTGCAAAAACAAATTCACTCCAGACAGAAAGAATTTTACCATGCTTCTTCAAGTCAGCTTGTGTTCTCCCTTCCCACCATACCAAGGTAGTTCCTCCAAGGTGTAGGCTAGACAACTGAATCTTACTTCTGTCTAAGTCAATGCTTTGCACCCTGCAATACACATCAATCTGCCTAATCCATTTATCCAGCTTCTTTACATTTAACTCTCCATCATATCTTGGAAAATCAAATTTAAGATCTAATTTAATCAAATATGCTTTCTTCTTTTTATTTTCAGGGCTATCAGGAGGTGTGGGAAGCTTTTATTCTTTCCCTTTTCCTTTAGAATGGTTGTTTAGGAGATATTCTTCTGTTCCTTTGTCTTGTTTGGAAGTAGAAGAATCTTCACTTCGACCTTTCTTAAATTCTTGTTACATTTCCTCTACCATGGCTCTCATGGTCATGAAATTGTCCATGAATTGAGAGTTTGATTCCAAAGGATTTTCTTTTGTCATTTTCCCCTTAGGATAGACTCTACCAAATTCTGGGTTAGTTTCAACCAATCCTCCTTCTCCTAATTTAAGCTTTGACATAGTTAGAATTCACTAATCAGTCTGGCACAAGCTTGTCTACCCTTAGCAACCTAAAGCTCTGATACCACTTGATCTGAAAATGAGATCTAAGACAATTAATAAGGTATTACAGATATGTGCATGGATTAGTCTATGTCATTATATGTAATGGTTCGATAAGATTGCGAAATGCACATAAAATGAAGCAGTGAACAAACATAATAGATGGCACATGACACAACAAGTTTAATAAGGAGTTCACCCCATACTCCTGGGCTAAATCTCCTGGTCCAGCCTTCAGTGGTGGCCTCTCTATTATGTCTTCAAGTAGAGTTTTGCTTACAACAGTGAGCTCAATTTGAGCCTCACACACAACAAAATATAGCAATAAGAGTTTACTTGAACCTCTCAATTCCCTATGAGTACACAGACTCCCCTAATGCTCTTTATCCCAACTTTGTCTCGGCATTTTCCTGAATACTTCCCTCCTCCCTGTTATGTTCTCTGTCTGTAGCTTTATACCCAGAAATGCACTACCTGTTCGTTTCATGGTCCCATCTCTCGGTCTCCATATCCTCTTGAACACTTTGAATCTATCTCCAGTGTTATACAATCATTGCTCAATGCATGGAGAGGAGATGGCCACCCATTCTGCAACATTAGAGTGCTTCGGGCCTCTAAAACGCCTGTAACAACCACGCTCTGTCAAACACAGGGAAAATGCATTTTAAACAGAGAAATCTGCCAAAAATGATATGTCAGACTTCAAATTCCTTTAAATATGGTTTACTCCCCTATCAGGTCCGCACATTGGTTGCATATCGCATATCAGGAAGGCTCCGTCCATTTGTATTTTGGAAACACAATGAAAATCGTGAAATACATTGATATGGCCCTGTTTACGGATCTCAAATCCTATAGAATGTTGCCAATAATCCTATCTGCTCTGGATCATTGGGTCACTCTGATTGCGATATCATAATTGGCCATCGCAGTGCCCCCAGGCCATTGTAAGTGCTCTTGTAATCCCTATATAGCGATCCTATGAGTTAATATGGTCTGTCGATCTGTGTGCTTGATCAATGGTCCATATTAACTCCACCAATCACCGTCACCATATACATATGTTAAGCATCGATATCGTTGGTTTTGATGCAACTCTCAAGTAGATCCCACTGATCTCTGCAGAAGGTTACTGCCGATTGCGATTGTCGAACCGATCCGGACAGTTGATCGGCCAGATCAGATAGCTACTGTGCATCACATGTTTCGCTTGCAATTACTCTATTTTTTTCACGATTTCACGGGTTTTGCGCCTCCTGATAGTGTTTTTCTCCATTTTGAAGGTTTTCTCCGCCATGCTAAAAGTATCCCTTTTGTGATATTTTCGATCCTTTAAAGGATTTTGGCATGATTTTCGAGTTTATGAAGACATAGAGAGTGTTTCTTGGATCCATTTGGATTATATGTGAGTGATAAGTGAATGTGTAAAACGAAAATTTTCAAGTGTATTTTATACTCAATATACCAAAAAGGCATGTCCCTTTATAAATTAGATTACGAATCTTCATAAATTAAATTCTAGTAAGTCTATGCATTTACTTTTTTACTCATTATTTGTTAAAGTGTTGAAGAACACATAAATAATGGTGGGAAGTAACTCTAGGTAAACATACTTACATCTTGTGTATTATCCCTTCTTTTATGAAAATTGTTGGGTTGTGTTATATTCTTTCCACATAGTTAACAGGGGGTTTGAGGGGTACCCGTAACCCCACTTTATGGGGTCCGGGGCAGCGCCCCACGGAAAATTTTGGTTTTGGACCCTATGTTAGGTTGGGCGGACCCACCTATGGTTTTGTGCATGATTTTCGCACATGTTTTTTGGACGCGATGGTTTTCAGTCCATGGTTTTGGGCGCGATGGTTTTCGGTCCATGGTATTGTATGCTTCGGCATGTATAAATATGTATTGTAACATTGAAAGGAACATAATGAAAAATCAAGCTGGTAGTCTCGGGTTTGAGATCTAGTGGGAAAT
>APFE031704468.1:0-18996 GCA_000404065.3 Pinus taeda | reverse complement strand
TAATGCTAAATCACATCATATCCTAATTAACTGTTTAAACAACTATGCTAAGCAGAATTGCTAAATCAACACTAACCTAATGTTGCTATCTAAGTTATAGAAGTAAAGAGCATCAAACCATACTAATGTGTAAGCAAGGAAACAAAACTAAATTTGTTTTCATTTTTTTGGTATTTTCTGTGTAAATATTTATTTATTAATATAGAAGTGCGATTTCTGAGTTTGTGTGGTGTGAATTGAGTAATTGAATTATGAACTATGTGTGGATTAGAGTAATTCTGCATAACATAAGTGCGCAGGGAATTAAAAGAGAATCCGAGAGAGACGATAGTTCTCAGAGGAGTATTGCGATGATCAGACAGTGTTGGAGTCTGATTGAATAACCAAATCGAAGCTCAGGAGTGGCAGCGTTTAAATAATATGCAAAAAAAGAGTTTGGGAAGGAGTCAAGCAGAAGAGAAATCAAAGATCGAAATCAGTGAAAGGAAGATGTAATGAAGCAGCAGTGCATAGGAACCGTTGGATCAGTTGGATCAATAAATAGGATTAACAGAAGATGAGTGACAAAGATCTTATCGCAGGAGATTAAGTTAATAGATGGATGGATCACAGCAAGTCACATCTCGATAGAAGGGTGGAAAGCGTGCGGAAATGATGGAGCGGTCTTCGTAGGTGGTAAGCAGTATCTCGCGTGCCCTAAGACCTATAATAGATTTCACGTGATTAGCCTAACTGGGTGACACGTAGCATGGGAAAACCACTTTTATCACGTGCTTTCTATTGGATATCGGTCGTACAAGAATTCACGTGAGATTGCGCGATAGTCGTTGGATCATGCAGGATTGATCAGCGGTGGAGATCGGCCAAGCTAGTTGGTGAGTAGGTGACGCGATAGCCATTGGATCAAGCGAGATAGATCGATCGTGGAGATTTGGAGTGCCTAAAGTCAAATGTTGAAATGAATACCACAGTTATGCGACACACGGTTGACGGTGATTGGTCAAGTTTGTCGTGGATCAAATGGTAAGGAAATAGACGAGCATAATATGATTAAAATGTGATTTATATAGCTTCTGTTTAAGCATTTCAATGCGTCTAGGGGAATTTTGATGAACAAGGACAAAAAAACTAGTGAGAGTGAGGGTGGACGAAGAGATGGTTGAGGTGGATGAGGTGAAAGATGGATGTTGGTGATGAAGTCTATACCTCCTCTTGAAGTACCTACAATGCTTAAAACGCATGTGTCTTTGACGAACTATGCAACAAGATACATTCCCGTAAACTAGAAAAGCATGAATTAGTTGCCCATATTATGCATGAAGAAAGTGTTGAAGGAAATGAGAATATGAGTGAGATATTATGACAGAAAGAGAGTCATGGAAAAAAGATGACAATGAAATGAACCAAGAGATTTTATATATACTTAAAAAAAGAACATTACTGATAATACTAATACTTTTTGGTCAAAATTTGATGTTTAAATAGTTATCATACGTAAAAGATAGATATCAAAATTAACCTGATATATATAAAATGATTTTTTGAAATTTAAATATACTCATTTTATCTATAAAAAAATGTACATTTATCTGAAAGTTTTCAATGAATAAATCCACCCAAAATAAATACATTATATATATAGCCACATCCCAACCGAGAAAAAGTCTAAATTTAAATAATTGAACAATGCCTTTCCACAAATACATGTATCAAGAGGAGGAAATGGAATTGCATGTATTAAGAGGAAGAGAACGAACTGTAAAGAGCATGGAATCGCAGTCTCCCAGTATACAAAAGTCAACATGGCAATTAAACTTTTGTTGACTTTCTATGTCGAAAGTGACATTTTGATTCGATAGTGGCGACTTCAAACCAAACGCAACGAATAGATGGAGTTGGAGACAGTCCCGAACTTCTTTATTAATAGTGACCGGTGACCGTGAAAGAAACGCCATGTAATTGGAATAAGGAAGGTTGTGAACGTGGAGGAAACAACGTGGATTTGCAGTGCAGAAAGAGTAGAACGTCAATAGAGCCGATTAGACTTTGATTGGTCTTACCCCAAAAGTTGGTCATTTCTCTGTGTATCACTAATTAAAGTCCACCAATCTTGTTGAGTTGTAAAGTCAATATAGCTTTATGTAGTTTCTGAACACGAGCTAAGTTTGTTGTTTTATATCTCCTGACCAAAGAAAGTTTTCGATTTCTTGACACGAAGTAAGATGGTTGCTTCCCCTGTCTATCGCTAATTAAATTGCACTAGTTCACTGATAGCTTTGTCCGAGCTATCATGAAATTTACCTACCTGGCAAGGATAGTTACCATAAGGACTTGGGTTTTATTTTTTGCTTTAAATTTCTAAACAGTGAGTGTGGCTAATACAAAATAAGGTAGATGCTATTGGCAGAGAATTGTGTTAATTGTTGTTTCCCTCGCATCACAATTTATCTTTGTTGTTTCCCCTGCATCTCAATTTATCTACTACACTAAAGTGAAATCTCCATTTTCACACAACTCTTTGACATGATACTAATTTAGGGTTACTTGACCAACGATCCAATGTTTTGTTAAATGGTTCCAATTAATATTATTTATTTAAGTGCATTTTCATCTATTTAAATTTTAATGGGTTCATATCTAGTTACCAAATTTTAATTCGAATTCCATTCGATATGGAAAAATTTTGACATTATACATCTTACAAATATTTGAACATTTTTATTTTTAATGTTAAATGAACAATTATTTTCTAAAAATTTATTAAATCTTTCCTAACAAGGATATTCCAATGCTAAGTTTGCTATCTAAAATGTTATAGACCCCTTCTCTCTTTTTTTACTTTTTTTTGTATAAAAGTTGTGGATTTGGAACTAAGGTTTGTCAAAATAAGCTTTTATAATTTTTTCTAATACTAGATTTATCTTTTTTCTATTTTTTTAGGAGTTATCCCTTTAACACTTCAATTTGTCACTCTATAATTTTTTCCAATATAGAAGTTATTGTTTGGTGTTTTTTTATATAAGAGTTACTAGTTTGCAACCAATTTACTATTTTATATTTTTTGTTAAGATAGAAGGTGTTTTGTTTTATTGCAATTTGCCATTTATATAGAAATTACTAGTTAGTTATGATTTTTCTCTTTTATGTGTGCAAGGCCGAGGCAATAAGAACTGGACGCCGGAACAGTCAATGTCAGAGGCGACAAGCTGGTGGAAAGTTTTGACCAAAATCATGAACAATATCGAACTAGAATCCAACGAATTATTCGTTTTACCAAAATGAATAAGCCAATTTATGTATTTTATTTACGTATTTTTTTGGCTAGTATGGTCGAACTTGGTAACTATGGTTCATATGGCATGATGATGAGACTTGACTTTTTTAATATATAAAAGAGTTTTAGGTGTGAGGAAAAATTAAACTAGTAATGGTTTAGGAGTAAAGGTAAATTTAAAAAACATCTTGAAAAAATAAATTATTAAATATGCAATTTTTTATTTCTAATAGAATATATTATATAAATATTATTCGAAAAACTTTGAGATATATAAAATATATTACTACACTTAACACATAATTTGGTGTAGCATGTATTACATTGAGATAAAGTGGAAAATAAAGAATCAACCATGTGTCATAGATGTGTAGCGACAACAAATTTAGTGAGAATGATGACTATTGTTTGCACCCATGTCAAGGATTTTTTGAGATGGTGTATATTTAATAGTGGATTGACTTAATATGGATTTATTATGCGCCACCACTCTTGTAACTCTCTCAATTTTAGGACACCTAGACGCATCGAACCTCTCCAAAAACATTAGGTATTCCACACCTAGGAACTCTAGTATCTCATTTCATTGGTGAGTACATACTCTTTGAAGATGGTGGTGATTCTTAGCTCCTATATTTCTTTACACCAATTGATGTCTAGTTTTTCCAAAACTCAAGTAACAAAACAAAAAGGCGGCATTTCCAACAAAGGGTGTCCAATTCAAATGACCTCCAAATTGTCAACAAAATCACTGGAACATCTTTTAAGTTTGTAGAGAGAAAGCATTTTTTTTGTTTAATAGAATTGTTTTATAATATTAATTAATGAAAATATCTGCCATGTTTGAAAGAAGTGTACCAAGGAGCAGAAGGAGGCATGGAGTAATTCTACTTTGTCAACTAGAAGAGGCCACAAGGCCCTAGAACATATCAACAAGGTATAACCTATCTTTATTGTTCATTACAATTTATAATGCACCATTTCAATATTGCTATCCACGGAACACCTCACCTTGGTCTATGAGTACTCCATGGTCCTATACTCACCAACCTGTCATTTCCCCTTTTTAGCCATACCAACACCAACTTCTTCAATGGCGTTGTCCATCATTAAGGTGGAGGTCTAAGACATCCCAACCACCTGCCCTAATGCCTCTTCCTCCTCAACCACAACTACCCCAAAACAATACACGGAAACAACCACAAATGCCTACTCAACTAAATCTAGACTATAGTAATAAGCAAGCCCAACAAGTCTATAATGGAGAGACATATTATCCTGCCTATGTTGTAGAAACCCAAGAAATCAACCCTAGGTCTACGAAGATGTGTCCTAATGTTCACCCACCTTCTCCAACACAAAATCTCGAAGAAGAGAAGGAAGAAAGCACTCCTCAAGCCAACAAACTTCCTTATTCTGGACTGTTGATCCATCCTAAAACACACACCCCAAAAGAAGTTGGAATTTTGGGAGAACTGAAAAATTCCCCTCCTACAAGCCATCAAAGATGTATATACAACAAATTTATCAAAGAGGAATGTCTTAAGAGGCAAGAAGGAGAAGGAAATATGCCCCTACTATTAATGTCATTGGGCAACTAGCTGATCTAATGTTTGGGAAGATGACAATCCAAAAGTATTTGGATCCCGCAACCTCGGTAATACATGTACACATTAACAACATTGTAGTCCCAAATGCCCTCATTGATCTATGGGTTGTAATCAATTTCATGACCAAGGAGACTATTCTCAAGCTTAATCTCCAAGGAGCCTTAAGGAAAATCACCATAGTGCTACATCTTGCTAACAAATCCATAGTAGCACCAAAGGGCATCATTGAGGATGAAATGGTTTCCATTGATTCCTAGGAGTACCCTATTGATTTCCTTGTTCTCCATCTCAAAATCAATTTCAATGGCTATTCTCTTATCCTAGGAGGACCTTTGTTGGCTTCTATTGATGTCTACATCAATTTTAGAGTTGTAAATATGACAATCACAAATGGGTAGCTAAGAAAACAAGTTGTACTTGATATCATTTCTCAACCCCTTGTTGAGCATGATTTTCCTATGTGGGTAGAAGTGGAGGAAGAAGAAGAAATCTATCATTCATCACCCTACCCCATTTTTACATTAGAAACTACTATTGGTAGCAAGGAATTGCATGAGGACGACCTAATCGAAAAATTTATGCAAAATAATTATATTGCTACCATGAATTCTGATGGCCTAAAAGAAGAAACTTTAAGACAACTTGCATGCTATCAAGACATCTCATGTGAAGGTTCAATAACTATTGGTTTTGACCAAAGTAATGTAAAAATCATAGAAACTATCCCCTCCAAACCTTTGAAAATCAACCTCTTTTTTCAACTAATCAAGAAGAACAATTTCTCATTATTTTGATATAGAATCTTGATGATTTTTCATGGGATTACAAACAAATGACGGGAGTTCACTTGTCTATATGTGCTCATCATATACACATTGAGGAATACCATAAACCTATTTTCCAACCTCATAGAAGAATGAACCATGCACTAAAGGACATTGTAAAAGAGGAATTGTAGAAATTATTAGATGCAATTTTTATCTATCCAATTTTGTACAGTGAGTGGGTGTCACCTTTAGTAATTTTTCCTAAGTAAAATGGGAAATGGAGAGATTGCATTCAGATACATTGAAAATGCCACCAAGAAATATCACTTTCCTTTTCCTTTTATTTACCAAATTTTGAATGCTATTGTAAGAAAGAAGTTTTTTTCATTTCTGGTTAGGTTTTATGGGTATAATCAAATCCAAATAGTCCTAGAGACCATAACAATACTACTTCACCTATCCATGAGGGGCCTTTTCTTATAGGGTCCTTCCATTTGTCTTGTGCAATGCTCTTACCACTTTCTAGAGGGCGATATTGTGTATTTTCTTTGACCTTGTGCATGAAAGTCGAGATTTACATGAATGACTTCACACCTTATGGAGATGTTTTTCAAGATGCTCTCTCCAGCCCATGTTAGGTTTTGTAAATATGCATAGAGATGAATCTCTCCTTAATACAAGTGTCGATATTTTGTGAATCGTAAGAATTGTTCTAGGCCACTTCCTCTCTAAAGAAAGGATTTAGGTTGATCCCAATAAAGTTGCCATTATTAGAAAAGTTCACATGCTGCAAAAACAAAAAGATGCTAGGAGCATTTTAGGATGTTTTAGGTACTGTAGGATATTTACTAACGATTTCAAAAAAATTTCTTCACCTTTGTTTGTCAACTACAAAGAGATTCAATTTTTTGTTGGACATACCTATGTCGAAAGGCATTTGAAGAACTTAAAGATAGATTGACAACTACACTAGTCCTTAGGGGCCCAAACTAGGCCTTGTCTTTCCACATTCACATAAATGCATAAAAAAAAGTAATGGGGGAAGAATTGGGGAAGCTTGAAGGTAAATTTCCTTATGCCATATATGTAATTAATAAAAAAAATCCAAGGTTAAACTCAATTACATATTTATCGAAAAAGAACTTTTGTTTGTTGTGCATTCTTTGAATAAATTCAGGCACTATGTTACTGGATATCAGGTTTTTATGCACACTAATCACGTATCCATTAAGTAATTGATGAATAAACCTAATGTAAATGATCAAATATTATATGGTTGCTGATGCTACAAATATTTGATCTAACCATCGTTGATAAACCAAGGAAATAAAAAGTTGTTGTAGATTTCTTGTCTAGGCTAACCTTGTCTGTGGAAAATGAAGATATGGTGTATGACCAGCTTCATGATGAGAACCTCTTTGCCATATAGTTATTGACTCCATGGATTGCTGATAAGAAAATATTTTGGTCATTGGCCAATTTCCCCCTAATTTTCTTCAAAGGAAAAAGAGCAAAAGTATCATGAAAAGTGCTCCTTATACTTGCATTTGGGGAAACCTCTTCAATTTTGGGCATGATCAAATCATAAGGAGATATGTAAGAGAAGATGAGATCTATAAAATTCTCTCAACATGTGATCTGGATTTAAATAGGAACACAACAAATTACAGAGATGACCATGAACACATAGATGTAGTGGAAATAATACTTCATTTCATTAATGTAAAATACTGAAATATGCTTACAAACAAAAATGGAAATAAACTAGCTAGGCGATGGTAGCTTATCTCTGAGAAGAGATGTGGTGGCTACATGCCTCGAACTGTGTTACAATGAGGCTCAAAGGCCTATTTATTGTTGAGAAATAATGGAAAACCCTTAACATCCCAAAACCTAACCCTAGAAGATGAAACGCCAAATTGTGGGCCTCGTTTTGGGTAAGTTGGTACATCAACTTTCCTGGGTCGTAACTTTGGCACCTGATCTCCATTTGACACGTACAATAGCTCATTAGAAAGATCTACCAGAGAACTACAACTCTGGGAAGAGAAACATCAGTTCATGGACCCATGTTACTCCCAGTTTTCCCAAAAACATCGTTTAGGGCCTCAAAATGGCTCCAGAAGTTTAGGACCCGAAAAAATGATAAAAATAGTAAGTTGTGGTACAAATACGGAAACTAAAAAACTGAAAGAGACAGTTGTGGAGGTCCAAGTGGGATAGGTGGGTGGCCACCAACATCCACCTGGATCATTCCTCCCCCCTTAGGAAGCAATGGTCCCCATTGCGTTGAGTTCCTCCATCTGCTAAACTTGGTCCTTGGTGCGCTGTTTTGTAACTTTTGATGTGTCCCATAATGGTGGGAAGCTTGGTCGACAACGGTCCACATTGAACACTCGATGCAAGTGAAGGGATGGAGGAATGTTGTGCTCCAAAGCATTATTTCCCACAGCCTTGGTAATGGTGTAAGGACCATGTCGGCGTTGTCGGAGCTTCTGATGGGCTCTTGTAAGGTGTTCTTTCTGTAGATGCAACTAGACTTTGTTGCCCACTTGAAGTTTATGTGGTGCCCCTGTGGATGAGGAGAAGTTGTTCCTGCGTTCTGTCATGACCATATCCCTTTGCTGCTGCTGCTGCGTGGAGGAACCCTTCATGGGGGTCATGGATGTAGCTATGATCTTCCCCTTGCTTTGGGAGTGAACTAGGCAGAAACTAAATTTCCTAGTCTATGAGATGAGCTTGCTGCCTTCCTTAGCAGTGATCAAAGAGGTGGTGGTAGGTGGGGCTACCTCCGATATCCTGTATAATGAATCACCCAAAGGAATAATGACAGTGTGAGGCCTTGACTCATACACAACATGTCACCTCCACAAGTATGGTTGGCCTAATAGTATATCACAAACATCCAGAGGTGTAATATCATGCAATACCTCGTCTATGAAGGGCTTGATGTTTTAGGGAAGGTGGCACTGTTGGTGAACTTTGAGATCTCGTCCTTCATGAAGCCACCCGATACTGTACGGCTGCGGGTGTTGTGTAGTCGATAGGCCCAACCGCCTCATGAACTCTACTGAAATGAGGTTCTTTTGGCTACCACTATTGACAATGAATTGCAGCGGCGAACCCTTCACCCACATCTGTCAGTGGAAAAGATGTTCCCCCCCTGGATCTTCGGGCTCATTCTTCTGGATCTTGGCAGTGGCAACAATGACACTGGGCTCTACATCAATGATCTGCTTCCCTTTGCCATTCCCCTTGTCGGGTTATGTCTCAAGGTTGGAACATGCATCTGATTCTGAATCCTTCAACTCAGCCACCAGCGACTCCTTGGTCTGACACTCGCGTTGTGAGTGGGGCTCTTGTGGAACTCACACCACTTTCTTGTGTCCTTCTTCAACTTCGTGGATTTATTATTTTCTTGCGGCTTTGATGGGTTTTCTTGGGTCACCCCGACTTGGCTTTGTCCTTTGGTCTTCGGATTCATAGATCCAAAGTCTTGCTTCTTCTGTTTGAACTTTTGCTTGATTTTTACAGCATATCAATACTCTGTACCGAGCGAGGAGATGTTCAAGAACTCCATCTCTTCTTGGATGTATCTATGTAGGCAGCCACAATATTTGAGTACCAAATGTAGATCATAATCTTTGATACCCAACTGTGTGCGAAGGGTATGAAAAATGTTGGTGAACTCTGGCACATCTTGGTCCCTTCTCTGTCGCAGCATGGTCCACTTTATGTATTTGTCCTCATAGCTTTTGACAGGGTAGTACTGGTTGTTGATGGCATCCCGGAATGAATCCCAAGTGGGTGTGGTTGATAATAGTGAACCTGTTCTTTCATCCTTTTGCTTGTAGTAGGTTTCCCACCAGTCCTTGACGTAGGGGGTTGCTTTGAGAAGAGTGAAAATAATCTTTTCCTGACTTGAAAATTCATGAATAGAAAAATAACCCTCTAATAGATTTAACCATTTATCTACGACATCTACATCTATTTGACCCTTGAAGATGGGGATTTCCAAATTAACTTGTACCTTAAAGGGCGTGGCATTTCTAGAGGAGCTGCTGGAAGCCGATGCATCGTCTCTGGGTAGCCACTGAAGGATCTGGGCAAAGTTGTCCATCATCATGTTCTTTTGTCACTCGAGGGCTTCTTCGAGCAAGATTTTGATAGGATCTCCTACCCCCTCATCTTGCTTCGCATTCGCCATGGGAGGCTGTCGGGATTTGCGAGGTTGGTCTTGCAAAGGTTCAACTAGTTCAAGCCCTAACTCCTTATATCCCGACCTCGTTGGGGACATGCAAATAAAAATAGAGAAAAAGCAAACTGCTCTGATACCACTGATCTAGATTTACACAGGAATGCAACAAATTACAGAGATAACCATGAACAAAGAGATGTAGCGGAAATAATACTTCATTTCATTAATGTAAAATACTGAAATATGCTTACAAACAAAAATGGAAATAAACCAGCTAGGGCGATGGTAGCTTATCTCTGAGAAGAGATGTGGCGGCTACATGCCCCTGAACTATGTTACAATGAGGCTCGAAGGCCTATTTATTGTTGAGAAACAATGGAAAACCCTTAACATCCCAAAACCTAACCCTAGAAAATGAAACACCAAATTGTGGGCCTCATTTTGGGTAAGTTGGTACATCAAATTCCCAGGGTCGTAACTTTTGCCCCTGATCTTCATTTGACACATACAATACCTTGTTAGAAAGATCTATCTAAGAACTACAACTTTGGAAAGAGAAACATATGTCCATGGACCCATGTTGCTCCCAATTTTCCAAAAAAATGTCGTTTAGGTCCTCAAAACAACTCTGGAATTTCAGGACCCAAAAAATTGCTAAAAATAGTAAGTTGTGCTACAAATATGGAAATTGAAAAACTGAAAGAGAGAGTTGTCGGGGTCCAAGTGGGATAGATGGGTGGCCACCAACATCCACCTGGATCAACATGTCATGAAGGAACTTGTGGAGGCCATTTTTCTTCTAAGAGGACAACCTACAAGATTCTTTAGGAAGGATACTACTAGCCTACTCTTCATCAAGATGCCAAGAGATACAATGCAAAATGTGGTGAGTGTCATAGTATGGAAAAAATTACTAAGAGGGATGAGATGCCTCGACAACATCAAGTGACTTTTGAGACATTTAAGAAGTGGGGCATGAACTCCACTGACCCCATTGACCCTCCATATGGATAGAAGAAGTACATCATTGCTTTCATAGATTATTTGACCAAGTGGGATGAAGTGAAGGCAATCAAGGAAGAAACAAAATAGAAAGTAGCAAAGTTTCTAAGAGAGAACATTTTTTACAAATTTGGTTTCACAAAGGTACTAGTGAAAGACCAAGGTTCACAATTCACTTCCAATCTAATAGAGGGGATAATGAGGCAGCATCATATAGACATATAAAATCCACTCCATATCACCCTCAAGCCATTGGGCAAGTGAAGGTGACAAATAGACAATTGGAAAGTATTCTAACTAAGATAGTTAGCAACAGAGAGAAATATTGGGACCAAAGGCTTGTTGATTCCACTTGGGCCTATAACACTACGTGGAAGGCCACCACTGGGTTTACTCCCTTTGAGTTGGTCTATGGAAATAATGCCCTATTGTCCATTGAATTTAAGTACAATACATTAAGAAAGGTAGCAAAAGTTGACATGGACATCATAAAATATTAGGAAGGGAAATTACAACAACTGAATACACTTGATAAACTTAGGATGTAGTCTCTAATGCACGTTGAAGTAGTTCAAATGAAAATAAAGGTTTGGCATGATAAACACATAAAGGCTAGAACCTTCCAAGAGGTTGATTGGGCCCTCTTGTATGATTCTAAGTTCGGATATTTCAAAGGAAAACTCATGAACAGATGACTGGGACCTTATCTGGTGGAAAAACTCTACAATAATGGCTCAGCTTAGATGAGGACAATTGATGAAGAAAAAATCTTGCCTCTAGTGAATGGCTATATATTAAAGTTTTACAAGAAGCCCCTCCAGAACAGGATGAGTTTGATGATTCAATAAGAAACAAAATAGATGTGATTGAGAACATTAAAGTTCTCAATCCATTCAATCCCTGATAAAACATAAATCAAGAAAAGAAAAACTGAAAAGGAGTAAACGAGAAAAAACGATAGGTGAAAACCTCCCTTGAGGCACCGGACGTAGGAACATAAGCTGAAAAACTCCCTGAGACAGCCAATAAGCTTGAAGAAAAGAAAAATAATAAAAATAAAAGATCCCTAGGTGAAAACCTCCCTTGAGGTACCTGGGGCAAACCAACTAGGTTTAAAACCTCCATGAGGTAGCTAGTGGGCCTCATAATAAAAAAAAAAGAAAAAAATAAAAAAAATAAGAATAAAAACAAGAGATGAGGACAAAAATTCATTTTTGTTTTGGTTGACAACAAGAGAGTTGCAGAGGTATGGTGAGTCTGTTGGCCCTCGCTTCATCCTCTGCTTCCATTTCTTCGCCGCTTCCTACCCTTCTCAATCTCATCCCTAGCTCGCCACTTTGAGTACCTTGAAATCCCACTCGGGAAAGTAAACTGACTAGAACGGCTCACCTTCCAGTCGAAATTATTTCTTCCCCCAACAACCTCAAGCAAAAACATTCGAAAACTATAGACATTTGATTTATCTATGACAGGACCTAGATCTTTGTCACACACCTTTGGCACAACATATCTCGGTGTCCCTCTCCCACCTGTCATTCATACATGGTCGTCTACTTTGGGGTAAGGTTTTGCAAGACCAAAATTAGAAACTTTTGGTGTGAAGTCAACATCTAGCAATATATTATGGGGTTTGATGTCGAAATGTATAATGCATTTGTCGCACTCCTCATGTAAATATGTAATTCCACGTGCAACACCCAAAGAAATTGTATACAGTTGTTCCCATGTTAAGACTTCCCCATTCTCTTTTAAGCCAAATATAAACTTCTCTAGAGACCCATTAAGCATGTACTCATATACCAATGCACTTGTAAAGCTTTCAAAGCAATACCCCAACATGTGAACCAGATTAAAGTGATATATGCTTCCAATAGTGGCCTCTTCATTCATGAATTGGGTTTCACTGTGCCTGTGCCTATCAAGAATCTTGACAGCCACTAGAGAGCTGTTCTGAAGCTTCCCTTTATACACCACACCAAAACCTCCTTCTCCTAATTTTTCAGCAAAGTTGTTTGTGATATTCTTGAGTTGAGAGTGTGAGTATCTGATAGGCATTTCAAAAGCATATTCCCTTAGAAATTCCTCCACCTTTGAAATAGGGTTACAACGAGAAGTCAATTTTCTATTCAGTGCATAATACACTAGGAATAGTACCGCCATTGCTGTGAGTGCAAATCCTCCAATGGAGAAACTTGTTGGATGAAGAGATTGATATCATTGCGATCTACTTTCAACTCCAAAGAGAATCATATTAATGGAAACAAAATGAAAATTATATTGACATTAAAACGGAGATACTGAATACTGGTAAGAAATCATATTTACCTGTTGTAACAACTGACATGTTTCGACCTCCTATATCACGAGTACCTCCAACAAGTGACCGTTTTTGGTAAGAGAATGCATACTTTGATGCACCCAAACAAGAGTGCTAGTAGAAAGGAGGGACCATTTTTATCTTTATAGATTGAGAGAATTCAAGCGTACCAGTAACGTTGCTAGGGCATATGTCTGGATGAGAGGTGCCATCGTGAAAATAGCAAAGAAACCTTGTTGGATCTCAAATGTTATAGCCACATGTCCCATTACTTATTAGGCAAGCACCACAGCCTGGAGCTCTGCTCGTGTTGACATACTGTTTGAATTGGAAATCCTCCACTAAGAATCTCTAATTGATCTGTAGAGAACCGGTCTATTTTATTTAGAAGTAGTGAATTGACAGTTGGAGATTGATTTGGTAGAAGCGTGTCCTAGATTCTAGAGTAGGAAAATAGTACCAATCATCGCCACATAAATGCCACTTTCAAAACTTCTCCATGTTTATACTTTCATCACAGTTCTTCCAAAGCGTGAGATTGGTGTAACCAATGACCATATGATATCGGAGGTCAGACAACCATAAATGAGAGTAGTTACCTGAAAAATTGCAATCGCCCTCCCACAAATTGTCCTTAACAATTGCGATATGATTAATTTTGGTATTATAGGCCAAGAAAGAGGGCTCAAATATACGATATTGCTGTCCACTGATATTAATAAGAGGATAGCCACCCACATAATCACAATGGAGCTGAAACTGAGGATCACCACAACCGCTGTCATTTTTCCCAAAAGCATAGCTGAATCGAAAGTCCCCACATGTATTACCGGAAAGATAATCGTGGTAGTGATCGCCGAGACATGGTTTTGAGGAGCAGAGGAGGAGAAGGAAAATATAAACAATGAGAGGCATTGCATTTGCAGGAAGAAGATTACGTCTGTTCATGCCCGACTACTATCCTCAGTTGGAGTCTGGAGACAAAAAAAAAAATTCACAGGCAATCTGAACTTATACAGAGGGAGAAAATAGCAAAAGACGTATGAAGGGTCGTTATGCAAATACATGAAAAAGAGGAAGCAGATGGAATTGTAAATAGCATGGAATCACTTTTGTTGACTTATTGTCCAAAATGACTTCTGGCGGATTGTGACTTCAAACTAATCCTAACGAATGACTTCTGGTGGATTGTGACTTCAACCTAATCCTAACGAATGACTTCTGGCAGATTGTGACTTCAACCTAATCCTAACGAATGACTTCTGGCGGATTGTGACTTCTACCATATTCAGAGGACAAAGAAAAAATGCTTGGGAAGCTATATGAACTCTTGTAGGACGCTACATGACCTTTAACCACCTATAACAACAACATCCAACCACCTACATTAATAGTATTTTAGCCATTTGAACCAAAGATACTTGGAGCAACAACAATAGCCATGAAACGATTCCATAACTATTAGTAGCAACAATAGAACCTACACTGGTTCATCAAGGGTAGCATAAAAGTTCAAAACTTTAGGATCATCAAAGAAAACATCAATAATTACATCAACAACCTCCATAACATTGATAAGAAAACACTAGAGATAAGCCCCAGGTATGCAACTCTCAGAACCTCCCCTTCAAACTTATTCTAGCTTGAAGAAACATTGAAAGTGCATGAAAGAAAAAGTTTTATAAGACAAATTTAGTTAGAGTAGCCTTGGCCATAGTTCGTAGTTAGCTTTAGCTTTGTCCAAAGGACACCAACACATGTCAAAGGAGGATGAGACAAAAAGGAAATAACTTGATAGGGTGGGTCGATGTTGCTTACTCATTATATAACATGGAGCCCAGGAGCATGATGTTGTAGGTGGTATCCATCTCACTTAGCGCACTAAGCCCTTAACCTCGAAAAATGACCACTTAAGTGAGACCCCTCCAAGTCTATTTTTGTATTAAAGTCTAATTTAAACACCAAGGAGGCCCCGCGAGTGCTATAGGAGGTCGACCCATCCAAAACATTTTCAAAACAAGCTGCTACATGAAGCTACAAGATTCTATAGACAATAGCTATAGGAAGTTGTCAGAGTGCTACAAGAAGCCCAATTTTTCTTGGAAAAACCATCAAGCCTCAAGAAACAAGGAAGAATCATCAAAGGAAATGTAAATGAAATTTCTCCTCACCAATACTTGGTATAAGTATTCAAGAAAGCATTTTTATTATCATAAAAAGGAACTTTGTAATGTATAGTTTAAATTTCAGTAAGGGTAGTGGTTGAATCGGCTAAGAATTTTCTGAAGGATATGGTGTGTTGAGCAAGGAAGGGGTGCATTTTTTAATTTTCCTTTCTTCAACCTTGAAAATAATATAAATTTTCCTCTGCTACAGCATTCACCACTATACATGAAAACCTAGGATCCTATAACAACAAAAGAAAAATACCTTGTTCCATTTAGATTAGAACTATATTAAGCCATAGGAGGGGGATTTAGTAGAGGAGAGACTATATACCACCCTAAGATCCATCATCACTCTAACATTAGAAATAATTTTTCAAATTGTTAATGGATAGAGTTTGTTGAGAAGCTGAGAGGCTTTAATGATTAAATTGCTCAAGAGTTTGCATCAAATCTCCAACAACTAGAAGGTCATGAAGTTATTACTATGGTTAGAGGCCTCATCATCTATCTAAATGAAGAAATTATCAGTGCAGTCACCACACTCCCCATGAGGGTCAAATGGAACAAAGATGAGCCTTGTGGCCAATAAAACCAAGAAAAATTTCTTCCTTTATAATGAGCAACCCATAAAGGGTAAAATGAAGTGAGAATGGAATTCTTTCCATTCCCTTGGGATGAGATGGCCTAACATATCCTCAAGTATATTTCATGTGAAGGAAGGCTTAGCATTATATATGCATATAATTTTAGGATGCTTTACCAACTCAAATTTCAAATATATTTACCTACCCAAGAGAGACTCAACATTCCTAATTTCCTCCTTTACTCTACAAAATGAATGGGAATAAGGGTGAAAGGAGGAAAACATCATTACCTCACTCACCATGGATTGATAATATTTATAGTCCTAGATGCCTTGGAGAGCTTACAAAACCCTATTTTGTGGACTAATTTCATAGACATGGGAAAACAAGCCTTTTTTGAGGCCCAAGTTCAACTTCAGTTAGAGCTATAGGGGGCAACAATAGAAGAGGAAATTGAAGTAGAAGTAGAAGAAGAAGTTTATATTGAAGGGGAGGAATCAAAGAAAGAATAATAAGAAAAGATATAAAAGGAAGCAAAGGGACAAATAGATAGACAATTTGGAATAGCGGTAGAGGCAAAAATGGCTAAAGAAGGGTTGGATAAGCTCAATATGACAAAATCAAAGGCTTAAGAGCCCCAAGAGGCTATTGAGACATCATATAGGCATACAAAGAAGAGGAAAATCGGGGAAAAGAGAGTAGTCTAAAAGAAAACTTAGAATAAAAAGAAGTTGTTGCTACCCTAGTATCCTTGAGTACCCTAATAAAACCTAAAGTAAGGAAACCAAGGGAAACCCCTCTTTACTTCAAAAGAAGAAGAGCACTAGAATAAGGAAAATAAAAACTCATCCACCTTCTCCCACCCCAATCACCACTGTACAGTCAATTATCCATAAGGAGGAAGAACCTCCATGACACTCAAGGGAGAATAACCATAGGCTCAACTAGAAGGGCCAAGCACTAAAGAAACAATGTTCCCAGAACAACCCACAATGCTACAAGAATAAAATGCAGAGCTATAAGAAAAGAGTATGTAACAACAAGGAAAAAATGCATAGTTATAGGGACCAGATCCTCAATAGATATATCATATTACTATTCTTGGATTGATGTAGGGAAGGTGCCTCCTATCCACCTTGTATTAGTTATGTTGTTTAAACTAGAGGGAGAGAGAGGCATAACTTATAGATGGATGCAAATTGCAAAGTCCAAAGGGATTGATGACATTAGAATTAAGGACGAAAATATGAAGAATAAGGGAAAAGAAATGGGAAACCTTATATTCCATGAAACAAACATAAGGGACCATCTACAAAAGGAAAACAAGAAGCTAAGATCCAAGTTGCAACAAACATAAAAGCTAATACAAGTGAAAGAAGGCCAAATTTCCACCACAGCTAGTCTACCCATGGAATGTATACATCATAGAAACCATTCACAAACTTATTATCTATTTCTAGAAGATTAGTGGTGTCAGTTTCTTATCTGGACTTTGGCACAAAAAGGTTCGCTTCACCTACAAGATGTAATAAAATTTGTATTTTTTATTTTGTCTCAAATGTAGTAATGAGGATAGAGCGAGAATTGCAGAATTTTATATGCATAATCTAGTACTCCCTATCATGACTATTTTGAATCCAAATTCTCAATTGGATGATGTACAATTAATGGCTCTAGCTTCATGGCTGAGCCATGAATAAATCATGGTAGAAGAGATAAAAATAATATTATCCAAAAAGCTAGAAGAACCACTATGGATCATGTCAGAACTACCAACCCCACATCTCATGATTTCCATCACAACCTCATAGCATAAAATCCTAACATGGAAACAATCTATAAAGAAAGGGAAGAACACACAATCCTTGAATTTGAAGACACTTTTAGATTACTATGTGAGGAATTCTTGTAGGCATGCCTCATCCATATATTTTTACTTCATTGATGCATTCAAAATTGCATGTAAAAGAGCATGTAACCATAAAATGCATACACACAACATAAATGGGAATGAAAGGCAATCATGAGAAGCAAGGACACAAACAAGTTGATAATGAATTTCACCCAGTGTGGGATATGTCTTCGAAGACCTCCTTAAGGTGGGGATGCCTATTTCAATAATCTTCAGTGAAATCAAATTACATGCATGTACAAAAAGACAACTTATACCTCCATTTCCGAGGGTGGTTTGAAAATGTACAACTCTATTGAAGAAATGGATTGCATTGCTGAACTCATGAAGAAAAATTGTGAAAAATGATTGTAAACTTGACCCCTTTTTGCTTCGGTCAAAATATATACTCCCAGGAATCTCAAATATTCCTCAAAGATTCTCTCTTGGAAATGGGCGAAAAATCCACTCCATAGATGAAAAAATGGATAGCATGGATGAACTCCTGGTGAAATTTTGGTTCAGATGAGTATAAACTTCACATGAATTTGACACCTGTAAAAATTAGTTGCAAGGAATCTAAAAGATTCCTCAAATATTCTACATGGGAAGATATTGTGGAATATTCCCCTAGAATATTCTTTGAATATACTCTCGAAATTCACGCATTATCACGGTTCTAGCTTGCAGTTATGGTGTTTAGTTCCTTTACCTGCCTACTTGGTTCCACTCTCCCATCTCTGCCCCCAACACAAATGAGTTTGGGTATTTTATATCAATTTCATGGGTGGATAAAATAAGGTCCACATGGGGCGCACCAACTAGCCCAAGCTTGTTAGGTCATTGGTTGGGCGTATGTCCTGGGGTCAATTCCCCACTGTTCCAAATGTAAGATCAGGTTGTTATTTTTTTTTTGGCGGTTGGTGTTTGTATTATGGGTGGTTGGTAAGGGTTTTGGCGTGATGTAATTTTTGGAGGGCCACCCGTTGGGTGTGCCGGCCTAGTTGGTCAAGCAGGTTTGAATCCCATCGACCCTATCTGTCATATGGTTGGGCGGGGTGTAGTTCATCCATGGCCCCCACCCAAAAATCTAGTGGCTAACCTGTTTCACTTGTTTAAAATAAAAATTATTAGAGAAAAAAAAAGAGGCATCAAGCTCGACGGACCCTCCCAACCCCTGGCCAA
>APFE031704461.1:0-11638 GCA_000404065.3 Pinus taeda | reverse complement strand
CAACAAGAAGTTCTCAGAACTATCAGAGAGGACAAAACTGGGAAGAATACAAGGAAAACTGGTAGCCAACCTAGCAACTAAGACAAACAAAAGTCTTAGATGCGGATATACAACCACATACAAATATTTTACACCTAGTCGCTGAAAGAAGAGTATTTCCCAAAGGAAGTCGCTAGATCCATGATATGGTGTGTACTAGTAGTATCGCTGCAACACATCAAGCAGAAGAGGCATTACAAAATAATTTCCATGACATCGCAATGATCTGGTATGAAGGAGGAAGACAAAGAAATATTTATCACAGATATTTAGTTATCAATAGAACCAGAAACACAAATTGGACAATCACCAGAAATTATCCTATCTTATGGCCACAAAATAATTCTAATCTTATTTTCCCTGACACTGTCTATAATTTTGCAGGTTACAAAAAATTATGATGGGATCTCCTAAATGTTGATGGAAAGAAAGAAATCCATTATAGAAAGTTAAAATTTGGATCAATTAGGACCATGCAAAGAAATCAATTTTCAGGATGATTAGGTGACTGGTGGTGAGATTTTGGAGTAAATCGCACTGCTATAGATCGAATCTTTTATGAAAGTTATGTTCAGATGTCATGTGACAAATGCTATCACAGAAATGCCCATGATTGTTTTCATATTCCTTGTACCACAGTAAGTGATCTGCTAAATTATCGAGATCACCATATACTACAACAATTTCTGGCTAAGCATGACGAATGGCTAGTCATGACTAAAATAAAGCATCAATATGTACTGAATAAACCTATGATAGTTTGGCGGATTTATACAAAGGCATGGGACAACGTCATTTATCCCAGAAGTAGGTTCCCGGGAATCACAGCTCTTGGTGATCCCACAGTGCTAGTCCTTCTTCATAAAAAGTTTCCGTGGCTTTATCCGGAAATCTCCATTATGTAATTATGTTGTCCAGTCATGAGAACTATTCATGACCAGTTTCCTTTTGGGCCTTAACTGGTTAAAAGGCATCCACATCGTAGATAATATGCTTTCTGTAGGATCGATTGTAATCATGTAATAGGAAAAAGATTCTTTAGTCACGAGACTCGGAGTACTTCTCCGACTTTTGGTGGATATTGAACCACATCTCCGTGATTGATAGAATCTTTCGTACTCAACTTGTTGGTCCGATGGTGAGATGTTTGTCCCCTCTTCTTCATATAAAACGAAGAGATTCAGGCTCGTTCGAGGCATCGAGAGTTAGAGTTATTGTGTCTTGTGAAGTTTGGAGTCGAGAGCTTTTCCTGCTCTACAATTGTGGACATTCAGTTTGATTTTCTTGCATCACGAGAAGAACTCAAGTCTTTAGGTGATATGAGAAGCCTGCGCATCAGTGTGAGAGCACTGGTGAGAACCTAAAGTGGCAAGATTGTTAATGTGTCTGTCTATATGTGTGTTTTGAATATATGTTCAAAGACAAAGTCTGTGTAATCGCTAGGTAGCCTCCAGTAAGCTATCTCAGTATTGAGTAGCAACAGTCTGGTAAATGCGAACACAATCCATCTCTGGTATGAACAGATTGTAAATCAAGTGTAATCAACATCTGAAAAATTCAATAAAAGAGTGTTATTTCATTTTCCACTTCCGAGTACGGTGTGCTTTAATTTGTGCTTCTCTGTAGTAGTTGTTTCATAATCTTCACTCGAAGTTCATTAGGGATTCGAAGGGACACCAGACCGTTGGAAAGTGAGGAAGCCGTATGTAAGGTCACAGAGCGTGAAAGATCCGAGTAGGTTCGCACTAAGTTCACCAGAGGTTGATCAGTGAAGACAAACGAAGAGACACAGCAAGGCCAAGTCAGCAGAGAGCGACAACAGCATAGCGCGCAGAACGCACGACACTATAGCAGCACTGTAGCAAGCTTTGTGGAAGCCCCTGCATTGTATGAATTAGCAGGGCATCACCACCTAGGAATGTACCATCTTGGTCGGTCATGAAAAATGACATCTAACATGATTTATGAAATATTAGAATGCTCAATGGGAGAATTGGCGGAATGGAAGAAATGTGTGGCGAGAGCGAGGAGGATTCTTCTAGAGGAGTTTGAGACCATATTGTCTCGAGTCTCCATGGGAAGGAGACTTTGTTTTCAATGTGGAATAAATTGAAAGATCTATATCAGAACAACAATGACCAGAGGAAGCTGGCGCTAAAGGAAAAGCTTTGGAAAATCAAGTGTGAAAAGGGTGACACAATCTCTACATATTTGAACAAGCTCACCACCTGTACACATGAGCTTGGAAGTGTAGGAATCATGACAACTGATGATGATATGGTGAGTCTTGCTCTCCTCAGTCTTCCTAAGAGTTGGCATAGCTACTAGGACTAAGTGAATGAAAGAGAGAAACTTCTAAATTAGGAAAGATTGTGGTCGAATCTGATGAAGGAGGAGATCATGAGGAGCATTAGAGATGGTTCTTCATCCAAGGAGGATGAAGAAAATTCAGTATTAGCCAGTAAGGCAAGGAAAGGGAAGGAGAAGGATTCTCATTCCAAATCGAGTTCTTCCCATGGTGGGAAGAATATTGACAAATCTAAAGTGAGATGCTTTAATTGTCTTGAGGTGGGCCATTATGCAACTAATTGTCCATTGAAGAAATCCAAGAAGGGATCCTCGGAAGGATCTGAAGGTGAGGCCTTATCCTCTCAGTTTGAATTGGATTTACGCTCATCGCATGCATGGTTTCATCGATGATGGGTTGTGGTTGGTTTCTTGACAGTGGAGCCTCATTCCACATGACCGACGATAAGAGTTTGTTCAGTACCTTGGAGGAGAAAGACCTCCAGATGCGCATAGAGATGGGTAATGATGAAAAGCATAGTGTTTCAGGAGTGGGCACGGTTGCTTTTCATAGGGATTATGGAGCTCTCATTACCTTGACAGATGTGAAGTATGTGCCTCGACTGAAGAAGAACTTGGTATTGATCGCAATGTTGGAGGACAAAGGCTACGATGTTGTCTTTAGTAAGAAAAAGGTTTTCCCTAGACACATCACCACGAGACAGGGGAAGCAGATTGTCTCACGAGTCAAGAACCTGTATGCTCTCGAGGTTCAATATGCATGCAAGGGCTTGAGGAGTAAGGCAAATGTTGGAGACTTGGTGGTTGAGAGGGAGAGTACATTACCTCTCAACATGCAGCCTCAGAAGAAGTCTCAAACAATTGTGGAGGAGCCACAATTGGTGAAGCAGTTTCAGGAGGTTGTCGAGTAGCCACAACTGGAGAAGCCGAGAGGAGATCGAGTGGAGACATCCACTCATGCAGAGACCTTTAGTAGGGGGAATTTCAACCCAAGTGGGCAGAAGGATCACATGCAGCCATACCTCCAATTGTGAGATGGGGCAATGTGAAGTGATAGTCTTAAGAAGACTGAAATAGGGGAAAGATCCTTGAGGTACCCCGCCTCTTCAATTATACCTTGCTACGAGAGCCCCGATGAGGAGTAGCAGGAATGACTAGGTGGGTAGAGACAGATGTGGATGGAGCGACAGAGGGAGCTTGAACATCAGAGGGTGTTTCTAGCCCAACAGGGAGGTCAGTTGGGAGATCAGTTACTTACATCTCAGTAACTGAGTTGCAGTGCAACATTGGGTAGCACGATGCAACATAATGATAGGAGGTGCAATACAGATGTAGTGCTGGGAGATAGAACCAACAACAACACGGATGCAATGGGAGGAATTAGTGGTATTGATGTAGTCATAGATCAAAGTGACAGAGGCTAGAGTAGTCAGATACTGAAGAGCACAAAGGTGCAAAGTTTTCTGTTGACAGAGGCAATAACAGTCAGAGACTTTGATGACAGATGCATCATACTGATTCAGGTTGCATATTTTTTGTTTCTGGAGTTGCTGTAGAAACAACACTTGAGAGAAGTGTTGCATGCAAAACATTCCAAAGGTTCAAGACTGGGTTCAAGTTAAATTCCTTGTTGAGAGGGAGTGTTGAAAATAGCAACAAGAAATGCTAAAAATAGGAATGCTATAAATAACATTTCAGGTACTAGTGTTGAAAATAACAACAAGAAATGCAAAAAATAAAAATGCTATAAATAAAACTGCTATAGATAGCATTTCAAGATATATTCCAATTTTAATTTGTCTTCAATTAAAATTCAAATTTAGTTTCACTAGCTGTTTGGAAAATAATTAATTAATTCATCTTGAGTTAATTATTTGGTGAAAATCAAAGTCTTTGTGAAGACATGTAATACTTATCCCTTTGATTGAAGAAGTTATCCCTTAATTAAGGAGATAAGGGTGACTTGTATTTGAGTTGTAATTAGTTAGCTCAGTTAACTGAGTTAAGTCCAGTTAAATTAGTTCCAAACAGTTTGTGGAACTATTGTGAATTTAGTCAGTTAATGCATGCATGCACGCAAACTAGTGTTCTCTAGAAACTGAATATTCTCTTATAAACAACTCATGCATGTCAGTTCAGATAGAGACCCAGATGAGATTAAAGGAAGGGACAATGTACTATCAGTTGCTAGGATTTTCCTAGAAGAAAATCTCTTGCATGCAGAGGGAATTCATTCCTTCAGGATTGCGTAGTTACTACAGAGGTCAGAGCAGTGTGTGAGGGGAGAATCACACAGGTGGCAGCTGGAGGACCCATGAGAAACTGCACAAGGAATTAGAAGGCTTGGAGGACTGAAGGAAGGCATATGCAATGTCTATTCTGTCTATGAGCAACAATGAGGAATTGTACTGAAAGCTGGATAGCTTGAGAGCTAAAGCTTTGTGTAATCCTGAGACATTTCCACTTGTATGATAATACAGGTAGCAGAGTTTTTAGTTGAGGCTTTCCCCAGAGTATTCTTCTGCGTTTCATGTGTGATTGAATCTTCTTCTCTATTATATGTGTTCTGTTTGATTTACTCAAAATTGATTAAGCTTCCGCAAGTTTGATTGTCGAAGTAGATTAAGTATTTTTCTTTAGTACATTTCATAATCAGTTTAATCTACAGTGAGGAGTTCTACATAAAGATATCTCTATAACCACCTCTCTTTTGACCCACGCGAATTCCAATTTTCCAGAGCTGCAAACTCATGCATCTTCTGATCTATCCACTTCTTGAGTTCTTTCTTAGTTGGTATCCACGGATGCCACATCACACATCCCTCAGATAGATCCTGGTCTCAACAATAGAACCATTTGTTGGCTTGAGGGGGCTTGGACCCAGGTTCAGAGTTAGCTGCGCTAACCAACAAAACCCTACACTACCGACCCTTTCGGCAACAATTTGCTTAGCAAAAAATGCAGTCTCACCCGAGGCTATATTGGGGATGCTAGAACTAGGTTTTTGCATCTAGAAGGTTATGTGATGTAGCAGCGACGTGCTTCTTTAATCTAGGGCTCGATTTGACCTTCACAAACCCTTATCTTCAGAATCACAAATTTAAGTTGATCTCTACTTAATTAGATCTACGAGCTTCACCTAATTGTTCTAACATGCATTAGTTATCATACAAAAGTAGATCTGAACATTCATGATGCAATTAAAACAATATGATAGAGAACTAAATCATAATTGAGCATAAACACATATACAATTACACAGAGAATACACAAAATTGCTTCAAAGATGCTTTATTATTTTATATCTTCAATAGATACACTTCTCCTGACCCTGTTCAAATTCGAATTTGAGGAGATCATGGACCTCATGGAGAAGATCATGGACCTCATGGAAAAGATCACAGACCTCATGGAGGAGATCATGGAGGATAGGGTTATGTGTCACCATTGGTTGAGAAATATGTGGATCGAAGGAGGAAATAGTGGGTCTACATTTATGAGTTTGTTATCATAGCTTTTGTATAAATAGGAGTGTTATCTCCTTCATTTGTAATCTTCATTTTTTTGTAATTTTAATTTGTAATCTTAATTATTAGAATCTTAATAGTCCCACTAAAAGATTGATTGTTGTAATGTATTTCCCTAAATATGCAAAACTTTTCGTTAGGTTTTTGTGTTTAGTCAATGATAATGCAATGCCCTTTAGGTTTCTTTGGTTATTTGTTTGCCCATTTGGTTTTGTTACTTTCTACTTCTGTCCATTTGGTTATGGTGCATTTTACTAGCTATGAGAATTTTTAGTTGGCTTCTGCGGTAATGACCATTTGCTTTCTATATGTTCTGGTTTGCTGATATGCCCATTTGGTTATTTTGTTATTTTTTCTATGTTATTCAAAGAAGTTCTTGTTTGCACCTGTGACAATGGTTTTTTGGTTTCTCCTTGTTTTAGTTTGCTGGTATGCCCATTTGGTTAATCTTTCACATGTAATTGAGAAGTTTTGGTTTTCATTGTGCAACAAATCGTATTTGGTTTCAATGTGTTTACATTAGTTGATATGCTCATTTGGTTATTTTTCCCCATATATTTGTGAGAAGTTTTAGTTTGAATTTGTAGCAATGGCTATTTGGTTTCGATGTGTTTTAGTTGACCCATAAGTTTTTTTTTTCACAAATGCCCGAATGGCTTTTTGGGTTTTGATGTCTTTTCAGCTCTAGAGTCTCTGGTTTCCTTTAAAAAATGATTTCTAGGACCCAATACTTCTTCCTTGACTAATTTTATGGTTATTCCTGCCCTCCCAAAACTTCTACCAAGTGAAGAAGTAGACAAGGATTTGGCCAGAAATCATGTGCCTCTCATGGATGTAAGGAGGCCTAATTTTGGAGGAAAAGAAGGGGCTCTGTTCCAGCTTCTTGCTAATCATTTCCTTGTTCAATTTGAGCCTTTACAATAGATCTTCCACTATGACGTTGAGATTTCTCCACAACCATTCAAAGAGGTTGCTAGGCGTCTGAAACACAAATTAGTTGAAGAGAATTATGTTCTTCTATCCAATTCTCTCCCTGCTTTTGATGATCGAAAGAGCTTATATAACGTTGCTCAATTTTGGAATAAGAAAATGGAATTTATTGTTTCTTTGCCTATAAAATCTTCCATAATCATTTTGGCCCTTCATGCTAGAGTGCATCGATTACATGGTTTTGATTGTCAAGGAGACAGTAGTAGAGATGAGAAATTGTTCAAGTTAAGCCTTATGAATTCTTCAAAGCTTGATGGGAAGGACTTAGAAGAGTTTCTGAAGAACAAAAAGGATCATGTAGCTCTTCCTGAGGACTTTATACAAGCATTATATGTCATTTTTTTTCACACGCAGTTTCGAATTGGAGCAAATCATTTTTGGGTTTTTTAATTGTCCCTCTTTTAAGAAAAACCCACATTTTATTTTTTAGAAATTCGTTTTTATTTGTCTAGAAATCGGGTTTTAAAATGATGCGTGAAAATTGCTATACGTTTCTAGCAAACTGCAATGATGAAAAACATTTTCCATCTTGAAAACTAGCAGCTAAATAATCTTTTCCAATCACCCGAGGTGAGTGGGCTCGATGTGTCCTTTTCTCTATTACAACATACTATAATCAAACAAATTCAAATGTACCCATGCTGAATAACATCTACGCACAAAAAAATGAGCTTATGTGGCCATTGTTATGGAGCAACATTTTTGACAGCGAAAAAAATCAGCAAAATCATAATTCTTTGATCATGCGTGATTTCTTTCTATGGCTAAGGGCTGCTACAACTTCCTTCCTTCCTTTTAGCCTTCCTCCACTCTGGGTCTTAAGAGTCCTCTATGGGGGTATCGACCCACCATACATTTACTAAAGGAGATATGCAATTACAAAGAGTAGGCATCCATTAAAATGAATTCAGGTTGATTTATTTCCAAGATTGATAAATAAAGTTATGCATTGGCCTTCGTGAGATTTTATTAATTAGAAAAATGCACCAGATACCTTTTAAAAATTATAGAACACTTGGAAGCAAATTATGAGGATTCATTTATCGAACATTTGGAGGATTATCTTGTTTTGGCAATAAAATTAAAACTTCTTCATGTTGTATGCTTTTATGTAATGTACTAATATGCAGGTCACAACAAATCTATAATGCCAATATTTTACATGCACATTCTATGAGTCATCAGACACAAACAGTGAGTTGATTTATTTTTCATTAAATTCATGAATTGTACTAAAATTATGCTCTTGATATTCCTTAATCTGTTTCATTTTGGCATACAATTTTTGCGTAAGAATAAGGAAGGGAATGGTCATCTCTTCTTGAACAAAATTATGTTCTTTATGTCAAGTTTTTTTAGTAGGTTTTGGATGATCAACTGATCATTAAGGAGATTAAAATGTGACGACAATTGGCCTTCAAAAGTCTATTTTCATGAGAAATTCTAAAGAACAAGACCATGATCATAAAATGACATTTCTAGAAAATTAAAAGTTCTTGTAACTTCCTATAAGTGTTTAATGTTTTCATATGTTGCATGACAGATTAACAAATTCGAAGACTTGGGGGTTGTTCCTAAATGTAAAAGGATGATGAAATACCTATCCACACTTGAATTTGACGTGCTAGTCAATGTTGGTCAAAATCAGCTATTTTAGTAGGAAGTCGAGAATTATGGAACAAATTTGGTATTTTTGATGCATGCCATAATTCACTTTTTCCCAGCAAGAGTCATTATCCACATACACTTCATTACATTTTCTTCAATCTTAACCCACCAATAAAAGAAATGAAGCTCATTTACAACCTTTTTGTTCCACTTTAAATATTCATTGCCAGTTTCCTTTTTCCCTACCCTTGCAAATAAAACCTTGCTTCCATAGTCCTTGAGTCTAAATATTTTTCTAAAAACACCTTGAAGCTTGTATGCCTTAAGGGCAAGCTATCATGTCTATAAACAAAGGGAATATATCAATGTCCCTTGTTCATCGGATCTTCTATGTATTCAACAACAACAAATTCATTCATACTTAGAAAAATGTGTTAGGGGCATCTTGACTCTCATCCACACCAAATATGGGAGCTCTCATGTTGACTAGTGGCATCCATTAATGGCCACTAAGTTAACAATATCTTGTTATGTTTGATACCAAAATATTTATTCACATGACAATAATTGTGCCAATGAGGGTTGAAGACTTGAAGATCCATCATTTTGTAGCAGGGGAAAGTGTAAATTCTAAATTTTTGTAGAACTTCCAAGCCTTATACATTTTTAGCCGCATTCAGTAGCATATTTCAAACATTCAACAGAAGATCCAGCAGCAGATGCAACAAAAATAAAAGATTCACTTTTTTTATTTCATCCACCATTTTCACAGCCAAAAGAAGACGACTATGATCAGAATTTTGCAGCAACAGATGCACAACTCTCATTCATTTTTGACAGGGTGAGTTGAGGTATGATATTTTCTAACTTTTAACTATTTAAATTCCTTGAAAGCTAGAATGATAATTTTTGGAAAAGCTTCCTTTCATAGAATTGCCAAAACCATCAGTTTGGGGGGGGGGGGATACATTTACATTCATACTTTGTCACATTCATATTTTTCAATATTCATATATCACATTCTAAAACCCACATACTTTCTAAATATATTTACTATTATATCATCATGAGCATATAAATGGCTTTGTAAAAAGTACTTAAAAGTTAATTGGATGCCAACACAATCATGGTTGTCACAAAAGAACCAACCATGATGGATTCCAACAAAAATACTTTGCAATAAAAATCAATTTATCATTATGCAAAGTTCATACATTAAAATTGAATGCAACAAGCAAAATATGGTTGAAACACAAGAACCAACCAAGTTGCAATTCATCAAAAACACTTTGCAAAAGTTAAGTAAATGATATCATGCAAAGTTTAAGCCAAAGCTCAAGTATCAAAAAGTAATGTAATAGATTGCATGAGGACATGCAATACCTTCAATTTGGGGGTATGTTGGGCCTAAGAATTATTCTTAAAATACATCCACTTTCACTCCATTCACACATTTTCTTTCCTCTATTCCACCACCATGTCACCGCATCATCTTCACTTTCATCATTAAATGGTTACCATTGTGTTTTCCTAAATATTATTAATTCTTAGTATTTTTAGGTGAATTTGTGGTTAAATTTTAGAAAACAATATCCATATACTTATACCTAACAATTGGAATGAGAAATTTGACATGTGTAGTTATAAAGGAAGCTTCCAAGGCATCTGTATGTGGCACTCTATGTTCAAATTCGAATTTGAGGAGATCATGGACCTCATGGAGAAGATCATGGACCTCATGGAGGAGATCATGGAGGATAGGGTTATGTGTCACCATTGGTTGAGAAATATGTGGATCAAAGGAGGGAATAGTTGGTTTACATTTATGAGTTTGTTATCATAGCTTTTGTATAAATAGGAGTGTTATCCCCTTCATTTGTAATCTTCATTTTTTTTCTAATCTTAATTTTTAGAATCTTAGAGACTAGTAGAATTTAGAATAGTTTTGGTTTGGATCATATGAGCTTATAGCCATTGTACTTTGAAAATTATGATGAATAAAATGAAGCTTCTTTGATCCTCTACATTTGACTTCTCTTTTGGTGTGCTTGTGAATCCTTGGAAGGATCCCCATTGCTTAGCAAATACACTATTGTTTTGGTAAGATTTTATTTTATGTTTGTGAATTTCATTATATTAAATTATTAGGTTCATATGTTTGAAATATTAATGAATGACCTTTCTTAAGAAAGTATTAATGTTTTCTTCAATGAATCTGATTTGTTATTTAAAGTTTTATTTCATTAGTTTAAGTTTCTGATATATATTTAAGCCCTAAGGGTTAGCTCAGTTAGTCAAAATTAGTGCCTCGCCATTGGGAGGTCACAGGGTCTATTCTCCCCAAAGCCCTTGGGGTTAGGCCTTGCTAGTGGGCCGCGGGGCTAGATTCCTTTCGGGGTCGATCAACCCAGATTTTTTCATGGACGTAGCACCACCCGTTGACCAAGGCGTCCGTGAACCACAACATAAAAAGAATAAAAAAAAAGTTTCTGATTTATATGCTTGAGATATAAACGAATAGTCTTTTGTAAAAGAGCTTTAATATTTCATGCAATCAATCAGAATTATGTTTAAAGAGCTTTAATTTCATTAGTTTAAATAGTTAATTAGAAATATTAATGAATAGTCTTCTGTAAGGGAAATTTAATACTTCTTCACCTAGCTTAGTTTAGTTTGTCTCTAAGTCCATATATATTGAATGATCCTCGAAGTTTACTTACCAGGATTGACAGTAATTGAAACTCTAATTTGCATCCACATTTTAGAACCAACACGGTCCATCGACCACTACCCATTCTTTAGGTTGTTTAAATAATGAGTGACAAGTGATAAACCACTGGTGATAGACCTAGATCGTAGGAGATAACATATGAGCACCTAAGGGCCTATCATCTCTTAGGCATATCGAGATCTAACATAAATGTTAGGGCTATGGTTCCCGCCAGGAGTCTTGAGGATCCAACATTAAGCACTCAGGGTAGTTGCAACAAGTGATCTGGGCGTCATTATATCTATGAAGAGTTGTGGACGAGGAGGTAAATGAGAGCAAGGTTGGATAAAAGGGAGCTTAGGTCATTGATACAGTCAAGAAGAATTCCCATCGGTTAAACCATGGATTTATACCCATGTTAATAAGAAGGATCAAGTGTATGTATATATATATATAT
>APFE031704460.1:0-18553 GCA_000404065.3 Pinus taeda | reverse complement strand
TGTGCAAAAAAGAGGAATTCGGGGGGGTCTCAGTGATGGGAAGTGTTTAATAAGGTACTTGAAGGATAGGGGAAGGTGTATGAACATCTAGATACAAGTGTTGCTATTGATTTGACTATCCAAGAGAAATTACCTTCAAAACCCTAGGAGAGGGAAATGAACTTTACCTAGGCGCAACTGAAGCATGAACAAGGTGTAAAATAACCCAGTGGAACTTGACATGATGATGACAAGCCTCTGAATGATGATACACTCAGCTGAATGGTGACATGGATCGACATTTGGACAACTTTGAAAAGAGTGAAAACAAACCCTATACCTAATACGTAGTGACCAATTTTTTATTGAAAACTCACTGAAATGACAAAATTTGACCTTGACACCTTAAAATCACTTTGTAAGAGAAAGTTTGATCACTGGAGGAAGGCTGCGAATACTGACACTAACATTGGCTTCAATGGGGATGGTAGCTCCTTGGAGGTGCCAAGAACTATAGATCTCTAGGAAAGCAGGCAATGCCTTCATCCATTGGGCAATGGAGTCAAAAACTCAAGCTGAAATGCATGACTGAAATTTGATGACTTGATGACACAAATTGACTCTCACTCAACTAAAAACTGACTCGATACTTAAACATAACTGACAATCTGAAAAATATGCTGAAAATGGAGCTTATTCATCAAAACCTACTCTAACAGTTTCATTCATCACCTGATCAAGTGAAATGAAACAACCAATGCAACCGAGTAAGTATTCCTACTGTTGTTTGAATTATCCGCAAGTGCTTGGTTATGAACAACAAGAGAGAACTACTGAAAGGCAACTGCCATGAAAACTTGGAATCAAGTTGACTACTGATAAACTTACAAAGCATGAGTTGACTGGATGACTTTAAGAATATTGAGAAAGGATCTTCATAAACATAGCTGTTGATTTCCATTAACACATTACTGCTATGGTCCAAGTAATCTTCATAGCTGGATATTAAGATTTTCCTCACATCTGTGCTGTCTTTCTTTTGTGATGGCAGCGGGCTGTCAAAAGGGTCCTAAATTTCGTGAATAACCAAACTCTGTTGCTGATTCCAAACAGAACAAAAGTCTCCTTTATCAATATCCTCATATGACTGCAAACCTTGGTATGGGCTATGCAATGAACAATCTATTAAACAAGATAATGAAGGCGACTTTTGAATAAGATTATTATTAACATTCTTATCTCGCACATGGTTAGCCAATGGGGAAGAACTTTTACAGCAAACATCATCCAACACACCAGCAATAGGATCATCAAAAACTTGAGAAGATTGTTGCGATGTGTCTATTGAAACTATATGACATCCTACTGGTTGATCATCTTTTTCTTTAGAGATATTACAAAGATTTTGTTTTATAAATTGAAATGCTTCGAAACAAAAGGGTACAAAATCCTCTTGGATCATTAAATCATGTATTTCGACTACCACACCTTCATATGTAATATGACCTTCATCCTCAACATTAAAATTGAGCGATTGTTGATTTCCTACAGGCTGCTCATTCGAAGATTTATTGTGCAATTTTCCCTTCAAAAACTGAAATGATTCAAAACAGAAAGGTAGGGATTCATCCTATATTGTTTGATCATATGTTCCAGCTTCCATGTCTTCATGTGCAACTTGACAACCAATGGCATTTGGGGGTTGGAAATCTAAATATGAGAAGTCTTGACCAAGGTTTTTATTTCCCTCAAGATGGTCCAGATCAAGACTTGTTGACAGTTGATTTCTGATTGCATGGAAATTGTCTCTGATGAACTGAAATGAATCAAAACAAAAAGGAAAATATCCTTCACTTACTTCAAATTTGTTGTACTTTCCTTGTCATTGTCATAGTTGATATGTGATGGTTGAAAATTGTATTCGAGCTACTGAAAGTGAACTTCTTCCTCCCAGAAACTAGCTGCTAATTTGTCTACAATATTAGCTTCTATTTGGAGAACATAATCATCATCACACTGATCAAACTGAGGCAAATCATTAGTATAAAACACATCATCAAGCATACATGTCATATCAACATATCTCTCTTTGCTAATATGATATATAAAACTATCATTATCAGATATATGATAGCTGGGATAAGAAAGAAAATGTTTTGGCTCAACAACTTGTTCTTCTTCAATCAACGAGCCATGGGCTTGAACATCATAATCATTCCTTGTGGTGATCCTTTGCATAATCTCTTCCACCGCACTTACCAAAATATCAATCTTTACCTCTAAAGATGTTGATTCCTCTCGATCTATGTTTTTCATCTCTTCTTCCTTCAACTTTGCCCTCAAGATCAACAAATGAGCCTCTACATTTACTACACTATTATGCATCTCGTGAAGTGTTGCAATATTCCTTTATCTTAGCTAAAACTCCATTTCTAGATCAAAGGCACTCGGGTAGTGCAAGAGAGCGGATCCAGGAGGAGGTCTTATTTCAATAGGCATCGAGTAATAAACTTGGTTAAATCTGGCTAAAAAATGTTGTACGCTCTCCCCAGGTTGTCTTTTCAACTGGTTATACTCTTCTATAATCAAGAAAGGGTTTTGTCTGACCACCCACCTATCGAGGAAAAATTTGACGAACTGCTGGAAATCTGAGATGCTTGCATCAGGCACGGTTTTGAACCAACTCTTGACTTTGCCTTTCAAAGAAAGAGCAAAAATCCTTATACTAACATATTCTTCATCAACTTCAGAAAGGTCGAGAAAAGACTCAAATTTTAATACATGTCTTTCAGCAGTGATGTTGTCGTGTTCACCATCAAATCTTGGTAGATATAGATCATGATTTTTAGGGAAACCATGGGATATAGGAGGTAAAATCAGAGGCTTGTATCGATCTAGAATTTTACAAGGTGTATGAGTATGTACATAAGGTTTAGAATCAGTCTTGGTCTCTTTAAGCTCGTCATTTGAAGACAGTCATCAAAATATATAGAAAAAGGGTCTTGATCAAGCTCAAAGGCATGTAAATCTTTGGTATTTACAATCTTCAAAGGGAAGGAATCAAATGCAGGCCGATGATCTCTTCTTAAACACAATATACTTTGCAAAGCCTTCTTGACATTCTCGGGAAAAGAGAAGAAATAATTTACAACAAAGAACAAAATGTGTTGGATGAAATTTCAACTTGAATACCTGATCTGTCCATATTGTCCTTTCATGTTTTTGCTGGTCAGGTTCATCCTCCAGTGGAGTCTTTGGATCTGATCTCGAAAATGATTTGGAATCGACAGGTGAATGATTTTACCCTTGCTGTTTCTGATCATTGTTCACCATCAACAATCAGATCTCACTTGATACATGTACTGGGGTGATCGTTTAGATCAAATGTTCAGTTTATAAACTAGACCAGAGATTGACTGAAGCAGCTTTCATCTACTTATGCTAATGCAAAGCAAAAGCATTTTGAAGGCTACCTGGTTAACTTCAGGCTCTGTTTGTAGTATATAAAGAAAAACAACGATAATAAACTTTCTTCCCCAATATGGTTGCCACTATGTTAGTGCCTAGATTTAGCTCAGGCTGAAAAGGTAAGCTTGTAGGTCCACATCAAACCACGCTCAGCTTCATAGCTCGCACTACGAGGATAGGAGAGGGCTATCTCTGGGTCAATCTCAATAAAAGATAATCAGATGGGCTTGAGATGATTGATTTAACAGCTAATCTTAGGCTATGTATGAAGTGCAAGAATTTAATTTGAGTTTTTGGGGTTTTTTGTTGGAAAAATGGAAAGGAAAATTTGGGTCCGGGGATGAGGCCAAATGTTTGGAGTGTTCTAGTTGGGGCAAGGTAGGAAGTAATTTGGATGCTTTAGATTAAATGAAATGGATAGAAAAGACTACTGAGGAGCTGAAGAGGGCAAGAGGTTGCAAGAATCCTCTTCAAACTGAAGAAAATATTGAGAATTAAACAAAACTAACAGGTAGAGCACAACAAACTCATGAATTCTACCTTTGTCACTCAATTTGTTTAATTTCAGAAGCAAAGAGAAGGGAAATGGCATACATAAACATCAATGAACTTACAATTACATGAAGAAAAACACCATCAAAACACAAAGCCATAAGGATCCCAACAAGTGCTGCAAAACCTTGGTCTTTCCTTTGCCAAAAATGCTGGAAATGAATGTACAATGAAGTGCCAAGCAATCCCAAGTGTCCAACCATGCTAATGACTAAAAGACAACATAATATAGACAAACATAGCTCCTCCTTGCCTCTAGGGGTCGAGATCACATGTTTAGGAGCTGATTCAACTGATCCTAAACTGAGAACTAGAATATAAGCATCATAACAGCTTGCCACTAGAAACAAGGAAATTGATTCATTCAGTTTCAAACAACCTCTAAACTGATGAATCTACCTATAAAAGTAAAAATATAGCATATTTGCATCATGGTATCTTAATTTTGATCAAATTACATCATAAATTCACCATTAGGAAAGTAAAAAAGTCAAACTAGGCAAAACTGGGCGAAAAACAGCAAAAAACTGAGTCAAACATGCCAATTTTCCTTTATGTGTCACTCCTGATTCTCTATGCATCGCGCCACTTTGGAGCTGAACTTGAGGCCCTTCCTGGAGTACAAATTGAGCCCAAGATAGCTCATTGAAAATCCCTTCCTATCTACTTTCCATCCCAAGTGGAATATTTCAATTTTGCCTACATTTGCCCCTCCAAAAGTAGAATCTCCCAAGACTGCTTCCTGTGTGTCAAAATAGGGGCAGTGAGGTCATTTTTTGAGTGTATTCGACCTCTTGAGGACTCACAACTTGCCCAAATTTCTTGGCCACACACCAAAAATCATAAATTTTCATTCCAAATCCAAAAATGCAAATTTTTTGAAATTTGGACCTCCCTAGCAAAAGTGCGCACCATGTGGTGTGACGCATAGAGAGGAAGACCCTGTTTTTTAGTGCAAAAAATTTTCAAAATGCAAAAATTGCTCCAAATTTCTTGAAATTTGAGCTGAACCTCCTCTATCAAGAGCTATGATGGGCCAAGGATGCCTCAGCCAATATCTAGAGTCGATCATGCTCTTTTTGCCTTTTTGATGCCTTCCTTAATTTTGTCTTTAAACTCCTTGTTCTAGCTTGGCACACCATGTTCCTCGACAAGTAATGATATGATAGGTTTCTAAGCATGTTTTTCTCATTGATGGCCTTTTCTAGTTTCCTATCCAAGTGGATATTGGTCCTCTCCAACTAAGACTCACGATGCTTGCTAATGTGTGAGTTTTCTTGATGACTATGAAGAGATTTATGGTGATTTTAGTTTTCTGCCACCAAGGGTAAGAATGTATGAGGGACTGTGGATGGAGAAGGTAAGAGGGGTTTTAGAAATGTTGTTGACTGGAATTTGGGGAATAGAAGGGTTTTAGGGATAGTTTTTAGATTTTGGGATAATGATTAGCGTTTACGAATGTGTAGCTAGGTTTTGGGAATTTGCATGTGGGATTTTGGGAAATGGGATTTGGGATATGGGATTAGTGAACTTTTTAGGGATATGTGAGTTTAGGGATAGGAAAATCAAGAGAAAAATGGAATAAGGGAGTGGTGAGGGAATAAAGGATGGACTTGGTAACAAAACAATAGTTTGAAACCCTAAGCAGTAATTTGCTTTGAGAAATTTCAAAGGTAGGGTTTGGTTTCTTTTGAACACTCACCATACAACAAACACCATTAAACCACCATCAAATTTGGATGAAAAGCAATGACAGACGGTTAACCTACTTGAACAAGTGATGATCCACAAGTTTCGGGCTATTTGGAGCATGTTTTGGCAATTTCGGGCTTTCTGGCTGTATGCGTCGCGCCTAAATCCCAACGCGCCATGACTTATCTATGTGCCCCGCTAGTATATTTTTGCAGTAGAAATTGTTGCCCAATGTGTCGTGCCAATTATGTGCACCGCGCCACCACCCAGTACATAACACTTTTTCCAGGAGACCTTTGGAGGCCTTCCCGATGTCAAAATTGGGCACATGATATCTTGTTAGAAAGGTACTTGAGTCTAATTTCCAACCCAACTAGAATTTTTCACTTTTGAGTTCATTTTCCCTGTCAAAAATCAAATCTCCCAAGACTGGTCAAAATGTTCCAAATGAGGCTACCTAAAGGCAGAGTGCTGTTGCAGGCAACTTTTGGAGGTCTTCCTCAACTCCCAATTGAGCTCATGATAGCTCATTGGAAATATATTTGTGTCTAGGTATAATTTTACTCATCAATCATGTCATTTTACCAACCACACTAGGCGAAAACTTGATTTTCCCAAGGTCACTTCAGAGGTGCATCAATTCTCCCGAGGCAACTGTATTTTTGAAATTGCTCTAAATCCATGATACCTGTCTAAAAAGTAAAGGAGGTTTTTCTTCCATGGTATATTTTGGAAAAAACCCTCTCTCAAGTTTCCAAAATTCATCTTTGATTACTCAAAAGGATCATTTGAGTGAAACCTATCCCGATGTGTGGAACAAGGATTTTGTCGAAATGAATCAAAATGAAGGGAATAAGGGGCTTCTAAATTCTTGAGAAAATTTTGGGAGGTGGGGAGGGATGTTAGGAAGCAGGCGAAAGTGGAATTTCAAAGATTGAGTGAGGGGAAGGGGTCCAAAAAGGCAAAACATAGGCGTGGCCTTGAAAATTGTCAAGTTGTAGCAAGAAACTAGGGTTTGTGCAAAAATGAGGAATTCGGGGGATCTCAGTGATGGGAAGTGTTTAATGAGGTACATGAAGGATAGGGGAAGGTGTGTGAACATCCGGATACAAGTGTTGCTAATGATTTGACCATCCAAGAGAAATTACCTTCAAAACCCTAGGAGAGGGAAATGAACTTTACCTAGGCGCAACTGAAGCATGAACAAGGTGTAAAATAACCCAGTGGAACTTGACATGATGATGACAACCCTCTGAATGATGATACACTCAGCTGAATGGTGACATGGACCGACATTTGGACAACTTTGAAAAGAGTGAAAATAAACCCTAGACCTAATACCTATTGACCAAATTTTGCTTGAAAACTCACTGAAATGACAAAATTTGACCTTGACACCTTAAAATCACTTTGTAAGAGCAAGTTTGATCACTGGAGGAAGGTTGCAAAGATTGACACTAACAGAGTTTATATGCGACATTTGACCATGGTTGACCATGGCCAATGTTGATATTGAGACAATCTTTGTCACAATGTGGCATTGGACCATGGTTGCGCATGGTTGACCATAATTATAAACCCAATGAATTTATCTTAAACACTTGGATTAATCTTATAAGGCTTATGAATAATATTATACCCTTGAAATATGAATCTTTGGATTGATAAACCTAAGGGAGTCATATTATAAAACCCCGAGGTATGATAAACTGAAGGGAATAATATTAAACCCAAGGGATTAATAAACCCAAGAGAATAATATTAAACCTAAATGATACATATTATAAAGCCAACTAAATAATATTAAGCCCAAGGAATGAATATTAATAAAGCCAATGCATTATAAACCCAAGGGATAAATATTATAAACCCATCATTTATAAACCATAGGATAAATATTTTAAACCTTAAAAGAAACATGGTTGACCATAGTTGACTTTCACATTGAGACAACCTTTGACACAATGTGACGTTGGACAATGGTTTCTCATGGTTGATTTTCATATTGAGACAATATTTGTCACAATGCGACGTTGAGCCATGGCTGACCATGGATGACCATGGTTGTTACAATGTGACGTTGGACCAAGAGACAATCTTTGTCACAATGTGGCCATAGTTCATCATGATTGATCATGGTTCACCATGGTTGATTTACATATTGAGACAGTCTTTGACACAATGTGAAGTTTAAGCATGGTTGACCCTAGTTGAATTTCATATTGAGATAATCCTTGTCACAATGCGACATTGGTTGATTTTCATATTGAGGTCATAATGTGATGTTGGACAATTGTTGACCATGATTATAAACCCAATGGATTTACATTAAATCCAAACATTAATATTATAAACCCTATGAATAATATTATACCCTAGGAATATGAATCCTTAAATTAATAAACCCAAGTGATTAATACTAAAAATACAATGGATTATAAACCCAAGGAAACAATATTAAACCCAAGGGGTAGATACCCTAAGATAAATATATAAACCCTAAAATAAAAATGGTTGACCATGGTCTACCATCGTTGACTTTCATACTGAGAGAATTTTTCTCATAACGTAACATTGGAAGATGGCTGATGATGATTGATTTTCATATTGAGGCAATCTTTGGCGGGACCAGCGTTAACCATGGTTGACCATGATTGTAAATGCAAGAGATTTATACTAAATCCTATGATTAATATTATAAACCATGTGAATAATATTATATCAGGGAAAATTTTAAGAACCACCCTAAATGTATATGTATAATAACTGGGCAAATCCTCGTGATACATAGGAAAATGGGAGGAGATTTTATCAATACTATAATATGTATATATAATTTTTTTGGCGAATCTCTCACCAGATTATATTATCCTGTAAACTCATGGTGAATCCTTCACTGAATTATGAAATCTTGTAAGATCTTGGCAAATCTTTCACTGAATAATAAAGCATTGCGAAGTCTTTGCGAATGTTTTGTTAAAGTATGAAACCATATATGATAATAGGAAAACATAATCATTAAACTGTAATATACTAACATACATGTTTGGAAAAAGAAACACAATTTTCTCTTCCTATAAATAATGTTGCAAGCTTCAGTGGCATGTTTTTCAAGGTTCTTACTATACACTCTTTCACATCCTTCTATTAGTTTTGATAATATTCCACAACAAATTTCTTGTAGGTGTTGATCTTGACCACCATTTATATCAAGGTAGGAGAGATTAATCTTTTCTCTACTACTTTTGTCAAGCTATCAAATTTCTTTCTTATTCCATAGACTCCTATTGCGAGATAAAAATAAAAAAAACACATCAACTTTATTTACCCCAACAAGTAGCAAGCCCCAACTATATAATATAAGAAAGTAGTAGGTATTCCAAAGGCCTGAAGGGGATCTAATGGAAAGAAGTGAACATTGTGAGAAGCATTCCAATCAATATATAAATGTATATTTATTATTATTTTAATTGGAAATCTTCAATTAAATAATAAAATTTAATTACTTCTCTCCCAATCTAAATTGCTTATTATCATAATTCACTACCCTCATACACCTTGCATTTTTTAACAGCATTGTAACATGTGGATTAATTTCCTTTTTAGTGCACAATCTCCGCCTTTTAGGACAATATGGTGCAATGGCCCAACCCCTACAGATCATTATGACAAAATAAGAATCACAAAGAAGATGAAAGGTTGTACAAACCAACATATTTTTCAAACAACTAATTCAATATCAGTACCTTAATTTTTTCATGAAGATATCATATTGAAAATGTTTGAAAAATGGCGGGAAATCTGGGCAACAACTATATCTCTTCTACGAGGGTGATGTGGAAAGACTGATAAGATTTCACTATTTTGAATTTTCTTTTTGTTAAATCAGAAAACCAATATTAATGGAGATATTGGTATTTTTTACTAAATTTTGTGAAGTGACTAAATGTAGCTTTAACCATTCACCTTAAGATGTTTTTACAATATAATTTCCTAAGTCTATCTAATATCTTCATTAACATAAAAACCAACTTATATCCATATTAAATCCACATCTACCACTCTTAGAGGGATGAAATCTATTTATCCCTCTCAGCACTTGGTATACCCAGAATTAAGATGGATCTAAGCTGATAGAATTTACCCTTTAAATAGTCTATGCCCACATGAATACCAAGGTATTACCATGGGTCAATACCATGGGTATCATAAACCTGGAGCTTAAAGACTACTATTAGTAATTCATAAAAATTAATAAAAATAATAATTGATTTTTATTTTATTTTTTTATTTTAACCAAGTTAAAATGTTTTTGTGACATTAAATTACAAGATCCATTTTTACTCTTGATCTACCAAGCCCCGATAGGGATCAAATATTTTTTCACTCTATATTTGATCCCTCTCAATGCTTAGTAGATCCAGAGTAAAGATGGATCTATGTTGGTTTAATTCCCCACTTTAAATAGGCTACATTCCACATGAATACCATAGTCAATACCATGTGCCATATTTATTTTTATTAATACTAATATTAGGGTTGAATTTTTTTTTTTGTCATGGTATTAATAACAATTTGGCCCATAGGCTTCACTTAAATACAACACATTTTTTGAGTGTTTGTAAATATAAGGTGACTTATGGAGTAAATATAAAAAAATGTTTTATTTATTTACCATACCTCTTCTTTATTTATATTTTATTAATTTACAATACCTATTTTATAAATATGGTATTTGGCCCATAGGAAAACCTCTTTTTTTAGCCTTCTTAAATAAAAAGAGAGTTATGGACTAAATGGAAAAACAGGTTTTATTTATTTAACATACCTCCACTTTCTTTTTTACTTTTATCTATTTACCATACTTTTGGAGTAAGTACAAAAAAGAGGTTTTATTTATTTACCATACCTCCACTTTATTTGTATTTTATTTATTTACACCCTTGTGTGTTTATAAATATAAGGTGACTTATGGAGTAAATATAAAAAAAATGTTTTATTTATTTACCATATCTCTCATTTATTTATATTTTTATTAATTTACCACACCTCTTTTATAAATATGGTATTTGGTCCATAGGATTCACTTAAGTAAAACCTATTTTTTGGCATTCTTAAATAGAAAGAGGGTTATGGACTAAATATAAAAAAGAGGTTTTATTTATTTACCATACCTCCACTTTATCTATTTTTATTTATTTGGACCAAATACAACCTCCCAAACTAGGAAATGGGCGATTGAAAACAAATTTAACATTGCAAAGTAGAAAATCGAGCGATTATAATGGAATTTAACCTCCCAAACCAGGTGCATCGGGTCAAATGAGTCTTTTCATAGTTTATCTGCCCCTTTTTTGGGCTAAAATGAAAAAAATAATTATTTTTTAAATAAAATTTGGGCTAAATATATGAAATGGTTGTCTTATAAAAAATTTTCCCCTCTAAAATGAAAAACCCCTTAAATTTTGCCCTTTGGCTAAAATTCACCCCTAAAATTTACCATGTATTATACCTAGGAATATTAACCCTAAGATTAATAAACCAAGGGATTGATATTATAAACCCAATCGAATAATAAATCCAATGGACTAATTCTAAAATCCCAAGATATTGTAAATCCAAGGGGAATAATATAAATCCAAGGGATTAATATTATAAATGCAAGGTATATAAACCCTAAGATAAATATTATAAACCTTAAAATAAACATGGTTGGCTGTGGTTGACCATAATTCATTTTCATATTGAGAAAATCTATGTTACAAAGATACGTTGGACCATGGCTGATCATGGTTTGGCATGACTTATTTTCATATCGAGAAATGGTTGACCATGGTTGATTTTCTTATTAACACAATATTTGTCACACTGTGATGTTGGACAATGGATGATCATGATTGATTTTCACATTTAGACAACCTTTGGCACAACGTGACATTGGAAAATGGTTGGTCATGGTTGACCATGTTTTATTTTCATATTGAGACAATCTTTGTCATAATGCAATGTTGGGCCATGGTTGACCATAAATGACCATGGTTGTCACAATGTGATTTTGGACAAAGAGATAATATTTGTCACAATGTGACCATGGTTCATCATGAATTATCATGGTTGACCATGGTTGATTTACATATTGAGAAATTCTTTGACACAATGTGACGTTTGAACATTGTTAACCATGGTTGATTTTTATATTGCGACAATCCTTGTCATAATGCAACATTGATTGGCTTTCATAATGAGAAAATCTTTGTCACAATGTAACGTTGGACGATGGTTGGCCACGATTATAAACCCAAGGGATTTATATTAAACCCGAGTATTAATCTTATAAAACCTATGAATAATATTATACCCTAGAAATATGAACCCTTAGATTAATAAATGCAATGGATTAGTACTAAAAACCCAAGGGAACAATATTAAACCCAAGGGATGAATATTATAAACCCAAGGTATAAAAACCCGAAGATAAAATTTATAAACCCTAAAATAAATATGGTTAACTGTGGTTTACCATCGTTGATTTTCATACAGATAAAATCTTTGTCATAATGTGACATTGAACCATGGTTGACCACGGTTGATTTTCATATTGAGACAATCTTTGGCACAATTTGACATTGGACCATCATTGACCATGATTGTAAATGTAATAAATATATATTAAACACTAGGATTAATATTATAAACCCTATGAATAATATTATACCCTACGAATGTGAACCCTTAGATTAATAAATCCAGGGGATTTCTATTATAAATCCAAGGGGATAATAAACTCAATGGATTAATTCTAAAATCCCAAGGTATTATGAATCCAAGGGAATAATATAAACTAAAGGGATTAATATTATAAACACAAGGTATATAAACCCTAAGATAAATATTATAAAACTTGAAATAAACATCGTTAACCATGGTTGACATGGTTCATTTTCATATTGAGACAATATTTGTCACAAAGAGATGTTGGACCATGGTTGATCATGGTTCAACATGATTGATTTTCATATCGAGACCATATTTGTCACGTTGCGATGTTGGACCATGGTTGATTTTCATATTGAGAAAATCTTTTCACAATGTGATGTTGGACAATGGTTGACCATGATTATAAACACAAGGGATTTATATTAAACCCAAGGAAAATGAACCTTATGGATAATATTACACCCTAGGAAAAGGAACCCTTAGATTAATAAAAACAACAAATTAATATTATAAACTAAAGGGAAACCCAAGGGATTAATACTAAACTCAAGGTATAAACCCAACGGATTAATATTATAAACCCTAGGTATATAAAACCTAACATAAATACTGTAAAGGATAAAATAAACATGGTTGGTCATGTTGTATCATGGTTAATTTTCATATTGAGACAATTTTTACCACGATGTGACATTGGACCATGGTTGTGCATGGTTGACCATGATTATAAACCCAAGAGAATTGTATTAAGCCCTAGGATTAATATTATAAACCTTATGAATAATATTATACCCTTGGAATATGAACCCTTAGATTGATAAACCCAAAGGATTGATATTATAAACCCAAGGGATTAATTCTAAAACCTGAAGGTATTATCAACACAAGGGAATAATATCAAGCCAAAGGGATTAATATTATAAACCCAAGGTATATAAACCCCAAGAGAAATATTATAAACCCAAGGGATTAATATTAAAACGCAAGGGATTATAAAACCAAGGGAATAATATTAAACCGAAGTGATAAATCTTATAAACCCAAGGTAATAAAACCATAATATAAATATTATAAACCCTAAACTAAACATGGTTTACCATGGTTGACCACAGTTGAATTTCGTATTGAAATAATATTTTTCAGAATGCAATGTTGGACTATGGTGGACTATGATTGATTTTCATCTTGAGACAACCTTTCTCATAATGCGACTATGGAGAATGGTTCACGACACCTTAATTATTTTAATGATAATACCACCGCATTGTTTCAAAAAGAGTTTTATAATAATAATAATACATCAAATTTGGAATTTTTACCCAAAATATCTAACAAGCTTTCTCCAAGATTCAAAATTGAGTTTTTTGATTTTGCAAATCCCACATGAAAAGTTTTCAAAGCTTCCGAAGGTCACATAGAGATAATCTTCGCAGGGTCCACAAACAATTTCTCATGGTGGCCACACCCGCAAAGATCTCCACCGACTCAATTCTTCACACACTAGCCACTGGATTTAACAAAAATTTGATTCACATGGTGATGGATTTTGATACACTGATTCGGGCTAACCCACGGCTATAGAGGTGAATGGTGGTAGCTCTGTAATGTTTCCTAGGCATAAACAGGTTTTCTATAGAGCCTCTTACATGATAGCTAATCCACAAACAAAATTTATAGCTACCCCTTCTTTGACAATGGCCCTCTCAACCACAATCTTAGCTCCAACCATTTCTCTGATACCAAATTGGAATATCAAAGAGATGCATATAGAGAACATATAACTAAAACTACAAAATCTCACATTATGTGAGATCAAACTCTATTACAGCCTGTTGTGCTATACAACAAACCTCCCTATTTTAAAATTTTTCATAAAAAATTTAATAAGAAATGGGTACCCTTTAGAATATAAATAAAATCATTAAAATGTTTGAAAATAAATTTTATAATAGGTCATATAAAATTTGCTTTTAGAATAGGTTAAATCGCAATCACAATTGGCAATCTATCAAACCCATGAAATTCCTCTTGATAAGGTCCGATCTGATTTCAAATTACAATAAAACCTTATCATAAAGCTTTATCGAATGAAACAAATCATAAAAAATGTATCGCATCATGCACATCCTTTATTCCAAAAATGGACTTAAAGTGTTCCATTGAAATCCACCGATGCGATAACTCTATCGGGGAATTGCATATCACTTCTCATCAACAAATCGCTTCAAGTCTTCCATTGAAAAAATCCGATGCAATACGTCGATTGTAATTGTGCATCGCCAAAATCATAAGACACATCCCACAAAGTTCCTTTGAAATCTTCTGATGCAATTTTATTATCTGGAAGCGTACTTTTGATAAAAGGAATAACAAAAAATATCACGAACATGTGAGACTTAAAGTTATAAATAAATTACAAAGAAAACTTAAAAAAATTTATTAAGTTTAAAGCATGTTGCCTCCCCATGCCAGCTCACCACTGATCGCAATTGCAACCTTGCAATGGAATCATTTAAGCATGACACTTGTAATTCCTAATCTAAGATATGTGATTATCGCTAATCACTGATCGGGAAGTCACGATACCATTCTAAAAAAGACTGTTATAAATTGGCGATGTGACATATCATCATCGCATTAAAGTTTCATTTTGGAAGTTACGGGGAAATCATTAAGAAGCGGTTATGGTTGAATATTTCAAGGATTTCACCCATGGTGAATTAATATATCATAGAACCGTAGCATCTATTGCACTTAATTGTTGTTAGTCCTATGCACTACGTATTAGCTTTGAACAAGTTTTTCCACTATTACGTCTTTCTGTTTCATTTTGCAGAGTGAATCTAAAAACATTAGTCCAGCAAAAATGTCTAAGAGAGCTCGAAAAGCAAAGGCCCCCCTCATATCAAAAGATGAACCAGCAAAGCTGGTAGTGATAGTTGACACTACTTGTGCAGGCCTCAACAAGACTTCATGGGAGGGTATATATAATCTACTCAAAGCCGAGGTTCCAAGTGAAGTTGAAGAAGAAGGAGCAATGGTTGGTTCAACTGATAAATCATAAAATACTCTTTATGATTTAGCCAGATCCTTCCTCCATAGAATAGCAGCCCAAGCAAAAGTGTTACCATACAATGACATGGTGAGATGGGTTATAGAAAGTATCAACATAACCTACAGGGCCTTCTATACAACCGATGGAAGGATGTTCGGGACATTCAGGGCAGAAGATATAAAGAATATGTATCAATTACTGGACCCCCAAAAACATTACAATAAAGCATTTTTAGAAGCTTTTGCCAAGGAGAACGATATAGAATTAGATCCTATCAAGCAATGGGGACATTTCAAGAATAAGTATAAGCATGAATCTTCTGGTATGTACTCCATAGACTCCCCAACATCTCCTTATTTCTATGTTGGCGCTATGTTATGTTGACCCTTTTGAGTCTCTAATTCAACTAGGTTTACTATAGAAATGGTGCCTTTCATGGAAGCAGAAATCCACCCTTATATCATGGATTGGGAAGCCATTTTATCAACTAAAATGGCGAACCAAATCCTTTATTATAGAAGAAATAGGTTTGTAACTACCCATACAATACCCCCATTCTATATGAGTGCCTACATCATGGATACCATCTGTTTCAATTCTGACTACCCCATCCTAGGTTGGAAATGGACTCCTCAAGACCCAACTCCTAGTCACATTTATCATAAATATTTGTGGAAGGCCCACTATAAAGATCATATATATAGAATTTGTCATCGTTTTATTTTACCCATCCATCAGGCCATATTGAACGAACCTTCTCCTCGGTTATCAGATGGGGGCAACATTGACCTAACATCAATCGGTAGTTGGCTCAGTGAAGAAATGTTCACCTATGTCAGACTTTATAGCAGCACCATAGATACACATGTTCTCCCCTTATACATTCCTGATAAGTTGTTGGCCAGAGAAATATCTTGCTAGATAACAGAAACAGGAATGTCAAGGAAGCTCAAAAAGTCTAAGAAACAAATGTGGCCTCTATTTCCCCTCCGTTGTGGTAACTACAAACTGCATGACTTCAATCATGTAGAGAAATAAATAGAGAAGATAAAAGTTCTGAAGTTAGTAGTCATTCCTAAGAGGTAGTATGATCCAAGAGCAATGGCTTACAACTTCACCAGTCAGGTGAAAATTGCCAAATTTGAACATGAGACAGATGAATATGATGACTTTTTCACTTCGGCTAAGTTATTTTCATAGGTAAAACATCTAGCAAAGATCAAATTAGGAGAATGAGGGAGAGATAAATTTATGCAGTTCAGGGCATAGAGGTTACAAACACTACCTCTAGATTTATTGGCCACTACCCGTATGGTGCAACGAGAAGGCCACAGTGAAGGAAAAACTACTGATAAGATTCCTGAAAAGGAGGTGTCCTGAAAAGGAGCAGACAAATGAAAAGAAGAGTGAACTCCTTGATATCGATGTAAATATTGATTCCAGCTTACTCAAGGAATGGAAGCAGTTTGATCAAATGATCAAGAACCAGAATGACTCCCAAAACATCATTACACCAGAATTGACTGCAAGACAAGAGCCTATTGTTATGACTACTACAATTAAAGGGGCAGTCGGCACAGTGAACACTCAACAAGATATTGAAATAATTCTTGAAAATCCTTATGTAGAAATTGTATTGAAGGTAGAGGAAATACCACCCCTGGATGTGTTTTCAATCCAAAGCATAGGGTTGTGGACAAAATAAAAATGAAAAGGAGGAAAATTGACCAGGGAACACTCTCAACTTCTCAAGTTGAACTAATGAATGTGGTATGGAAAGACCGAGAAGTCAACCCTTCTAAGGATTTAACAAATTTATCTCAGTATGCAAGTGCCTATATAGCTGCTATAATGGACAAGGCTTCTAAAGTTAGCCAACTAATCAAGGAAAAGGATCTAAGGATCACTCAAATTGAAGAGAAAACAACAAAAGAACAGCAGAAGATTAGTCAGCTTGAGCAACGACTAGCAGAGAAAAAATAGAAAAATGAGCAACTAGAAGAACAACTAAGTCTAGAGAAGCGAAAGATATATTAGCAAGCTCTTCAGAAACAATAAAAGTTGTCTCAAGAACTTGGCAAGCTTCAAGCGACAATTCAGCAGGAGAAGAAAACTAAAGAAGAACAAATTGCACAGCTACAATTACAGTTAGAAATTTTCAAGGGTTATCTGAAGGTTGATGAATTCAAAAAATAAGCCCTAGAAATGACTAAAGCCTTATTTCGCAACTAAATATCCTTTGCCATAAGATATCATTAGTTGACCCATTGTGCACTATCACTGCATCTCTCATTGAACAGGCAATTGATACTAGGCTAGAATTCAAAAATTTAGATGATAAGGTAACAAAATTTCTCTCTTGGCAAAGTTCAAAAGAAGGCATGGCTGCTAATCTTCTGAAAATCCAAGAATTGTGTAAAGAAATCTTGTTTTCAGAGTGGGAATCACAGTTAATTAAGGATGAAAGAGCTACTTCCAAAGCTAGGGATACAAAGAACATCGTGATTGAGTTGATAAATGACAGCTTGTATCTAACTAACTTGATCTTCGATTCCTCTCCAAGAAAGCTCTCGAAAGAAAAAACTCTAGAGGATCAATGGAGATAGGATATGGCTTGCAGAGAAGAACAAATTGACAAAGTACAAGACTTGACTTGGGATGCATTTTGGTTTTTCCTAGTAAAGCCACACAGTCAATAGATGGCCACCAAATGCCTTGCCGATGCTATCAATCTCATGGTTCCCGAAGTTTCATATGCTACATATGCAGCTCAACTACATTCTAGGCTGAGTCACCCTTAAGAAATTCATCAAATTCTCTCAGTTTGTCAACTGCAAGCGCAAGAGAAGAGGTAGATACAGTGAATCAGTTAAAATGCTATCGCATTGTTATTTTTTAAATCAAATCCCATATTTTCATGTGAGCAGTTTCAACAGCTCAGAGAGATTTTTATTGACAATTAGTTTTATTTATTTTATTTAAACCGTTTCATGTCCCTGAAGAAAGGGTCCTCAACCTGTATAAGGTTTGACTTGAGAAGTTTCACTTTTTTACTTCTAAATATTTTTTATCAGTAGTGGATCAAGGTTC